>JAOSYY010000015.1:2318051-2335210 GCA_025727935.1 Hebomoia glaucippe
GTGTGTGTGTGTGTGTGTGTGTGTGTGTGTGTGTGTGTGTGTGTAATTTTTATTTCAGGCTGCACCATATTAACCATATTAACCAAATAAAATATGTTGTAAAATTTTGACATTAGCCTTAACTTCAAAAGGTTATAAAGTTTAAAATATGATACTTGTAGTTCTGGTTCTGACTTTTACCCAATTCTGGGGAAAAATATTCAATGTATAAACACTAGGATTCTATTTTCTTATACTAAAAATATAACATTATTATAAATTATATTTGCCATTATGAATAAAATCTGAAATATAATAATACATTTCAGATTTTATATGTTACATTAATATATTTTTTAAATTTATTTTGCGACTAAATGATATTTTTTCTGCTATAATAAAGATTTGAAGCACTTCCATGTAAATTAAAATTCATCCTTGGTTATAGGACTTATATTTTGCGACGCAGTGTGACAACAGAAAAGAAAGCATTTCCCTTCACAGTTTGCGACGTCCAGCCTGACACCTTTTGTACTATTGTCTAGTAAGATAAGAAAAGTTGTTTGGCGAAATCACTGTTTATTTTAATATTAAATAAAGATCATTTTTAATTACTTAAAATTAATTTATAAAAGAGATTATAAAACATTAGGTATTGCCAGCAATTCAAGTCCAGGTTTCGAGCTTACAATTCTCTGCTATAATAGCTCGTCTTAAAGTTTAAGCTTCCTCTGAAATCCATTAAAATTAGTTTGCATAATTTATGGATCCTTCTCCGTCAAAAATTATTCAGATATTATGTTGAATCTCTCTCTCGCTCATGGTGCCTCTCCAATTTCTGGAGGTCGCTTGTAAGCATTTTGAACGTAAGCCTGTCCTTTGCCAGGCGAAATAGCTCGACGGCAGTGGTCGTACCTGTCCATACCTTAATATTTCTACCGCATCTTTTTCCGAACATTTTGCCCATTATGATGGGTCGCAGCATTTCGTATCTGTCTTGCCATAATACATGGCTAAAGTATGGTACTTTCTTCTTTTTCACTATTAGGATCAGAGTACGCTTTTGAGCCACTCGCCTAAGAACTTCCCCATTGGGGATCTGTTGCGTCCGGCTTATAGCTAACTTACGTCTATATGCCCACATTTGAAAAACATCTATGCATTTATATGTACTCCTAGCATGGTGTGATGTTCCTTTATTTCCATTGTTTAATATAGACGTCCAAAAAATGTGAAAAAGCAGTGTATATGAGGCCTAATGCATTCATTAGGGGCTTCGCGCTATACATTCCGGGAGTTGTCACAAAAACCCTTCTGCCACACTGAATAATGTAGCTCTCCTAGTGTCTTCTAATACAGAGAACTTCTGCATAACTTATACTTAATTTTCTATCTAATTAATTAAAATATGTATATTCATTACTTAAATATGAACACGAGCAAAGGACAATGTAAACTAGTAGTTACATAAGTATATACAAAATTTTCTATCCAGAACACGTCGGTGCTCCTACGTCTCGTGCCAGATCGGATTTAACGAGAATAATCCAATTATTGGAAATATTCTAACGATGCAAAGAAAAGGCATTGTCGAATACAATTTGAATTTTATAAGAACCGTATATTATAAATAAAGAGCTTTATATTAAAAAAATGTCATATTTTGAAGAACGTTGTACATTAGCTTGCAGCAATGTTGAAATGTTTTATAGAGCGAGATTTGTCGAATAAACTTCGCTGCATTTCGTTAATTTAACCATCGGACGACACTTCCGGATAGTCTGTGCTGAATTTATTCCGTACACGTTTTTCAGCATGTCCATAAGTCGTATTCCAGATTGAACATGACAAGGATAAACCAATTGTGAATGTTTCACTAAAACGGAAATAAAAGATGCTTCAGTTGTTTATGTTCTACATTTTGATTTATTCATTATACGACCGGTTCCATATATGCAGTATATTGATAATTCTGACTATAAACAAATTCTGATTATATAATTATGATATTACGTCATTTAGTAATTATGATTTAAACCGGCTGCTTAATTTCTTATGATCTCGCTTATTAAGGTTTATTGTTATGTATAAGGTAGAAAGTCTGTCTTGATGACAATTGATCTACGTACCTAATCATCATAATACTTTTAGTACTAAAAGGATTTTCTTTCGCGGTATGAAACATAAAAATGAGTTTTAATATTACGTTGGGCTTCTAAAATTGAATCGAATTTTTTTTATTAAAGTCATGAATCAAGAAAGTCTTAATAAGCATCGAAGGTCTACTGTGCCCCTACATTTGTCGTCAGCAATGCGTGTAATGGAAACAATGACTAGACGTAACGAGAAAATTTCCATTCACAGTTCACTATGTAAATTGCGATTCCTTTCGGCTATTGTTTCCATCGAAGTTTTTATAACAGGTGAGGCAAACATCTGCGTATAAGAAGCCCGTTTTGCTTTGAAAAGTTGAAATTGCTTGCGATGTGACTGAAATAGGAAAATTATTCGAGCGCAACTACCGAACATTAATCGCGTCAGTCTATTGATATCCGTCCGAATACGTGATAAGAATGTTGTTGTGTGAATAAACAAAGGACGAACCTCTGTACCACAGAGAACGTGACCGTAATTTCTAATAATCAGTTACAATTTCATTTCATAAATTAGAAAGCAAAACGATGTTAAAAAACAAGTAAAAATTTAGCCAATTTGATCTAAAAGATGAGACGCTCTGGAGAGCTTTCGTAGATAAATGCGCAATTATCATTTTCTTTTAAGATAATTGTTTGTGTGATTTTCTTTCAGTGAGACCTTCGTAAGCTTTCCGGAAATCACTAGATACGAAGATACGATAAAAGTAAAACGTTCGTAAATTAAAAGGTCGATAAACGTCGATTTCGAAACTCAAATATTTGGAAACAAATTTCCATTTTATTGAGTTTAAATATGAATTCAATTGTTACACTTGAAGTACTCTTAATACCTTATAAATCTGTCTATTTTATATTATTAACATCATCCTCTATGTTATTTATAAATTAATGTTAATTTGTTTTATCCCATAAACAATAGCATAAATCTATAATATTGTTGTCTTACAATAGTAAGAAACATATATGTTTTCCGTGAAGAATCAAATAACACTCCACTTTAGCGCGAATGCCTTCTTTTAGGTGTTTACATAGTTTATTGCCTTTAACCTTATATTGAATTTCTCAAGCCTGTATTTACGCGCCATAATAGATTTCTCCGCGTGCACGGTTTCAAGATATCTGTAGTGTTTTTTATGTTCTGTAGTAAAATCGGAAAATCTTATAGCAGTTTTGTTTCCAGCTGTTATTTTCTTCGGATATCCCCATCCGTAGGGAAATATTTCTCAATTGCATTTCAAAAGCTTACATATTTATAGATTATATTATTATAAATGCCATTTAATATTGTATAACATTCAAAATATTCAATTGTGATCGGACTTTAAGTTTAATAAAATTAAAAAATGCATTGAGGCAATTTTATAGTCTCCATTTACGTGTATCTATAACTTTTGTACTTAAATTTTACGATTCTTATCATAAATTTGAGGCCGCTGCCTAGAGGGCAATAAAATATTTGAAAAGACGACACAATAGAGTAAACTCAAGTGATAAAAGAACGGAGGTGCGTGCCACCACTTCCGAGCGAGGTGTGAAATATGAATTGTTCGCGTTCACGAACAAAAACTTTTCTGGTTGTTATTTATATTATTATGAACACAATTGAGTGAACTGCCATGTTTTCTTCGAAACGGTTTTTAATTATGATAAGGAGGATCACTATTTTTCTTTACGATGTTTATGCGAGGTTGGAGTTCTGCATTAGAGTTCCTTCTGAGGGACACCTATGTATTAAAAAAACAATATTTTAAAAATAATTGAATTCTACAAATTCTCATAAAGTTTTTTAGATAATGTACTCGTATAAAGGCTGTAACAAGAGTGACATTTTGTAGTTTCAACAACAAACTCATGTTATAAAAACAAATGCTGACGATTTAATTACTGTCTCATTAATAAGGCATTTTTAGTATTATCTTTGCAAATATAGTCCCTGAAAAAATAATATATAGATAAATAGGTTCCTTATTAAAAGCATTCCTTAATAAAAATAAATATAATTTTCAAAGGTTAATTTATTACTAATCGCTATAAGTAATGGGTTTGTTTTGAAACAATTTATATTTAGCTTTAAAACGCTACATTTTATTATTAGGGACGCTTATTATTTATAGTATCTACGCAGTTTATATAGAAGCTGTTTCGATTAGATGTTCCAAATTTTATATAATCGTCAGATTTTTGTTATTTACTTTTAAATAATTGTTTTTATAACAAATTTACATATTTTCTCTTTAATATCTTTAATTGACTAAAACTGTTTTATGTATTTGGTTACATTACTACAAATACATTATTTGCGTAACATCCGCTAAAATTATAGTGGCCAAAACATATGATATTTTTTTTTTACAAATCTTTGAGCATTTTATTTTATAGTGATCTGATAAACATTTTAATGAAGGAATCAGGAATCAAAGAAATTATCATTTTTATAAGTAGACATTTTTAGTCTGAATTAAATAATATCAAAGTAAAATAGACACAAGATTTTCTGCTATTTATAAAATAGCATTTAATAATACAACAATATGAGTAATTAATAAATAAGCTAGCAGTTAAGCTTTTTCTCTTTGGGAGTTCAAAAGAGAGCTCTGTTGGGATAATCATGTAAATTGGGAAAGTGGAACTGTCCGTATCGATTTTTCCTGTACAGTTAAATTATTGGTTAGCGATTAATCGTGAAATCTTGTTGGTGCAATAATCGGTACCTTATGGCACCCAGGGAGCGATTTCAGGGCTCAATGGTTAATTTCCCGTTGGGTTTAAGTATTTACCTATTCCATAGGGGTGTACACTCGCATGTCTGAAATTTACAAGTAATATACCGATTGTAAACATATAAAATACTTTTCTAATTGAAAATCGAACGTTCGGAGATAGAAAAACCATGTCTTTACGTCATCTAGGTGAGATGAGCCAATCAGTCGAAGTAAATAGCGATCGGCAGTCGCGGCAAGAAAATGACCTTTTTCCATTTTTATACGGATAGTTATTTTATCCCTACTCGGTTAAAAAGGCTAACATATTCTTGATTAAAAAGTAAGGTTCCTTTTTAAGAATATTTTGTACGAAAATTTCTAAGTTGTTTTCTCTGCAATTAGAGATAATACTAGCAAAAATATATTGTACTGTATACGTAAGTATTAAATGTTCGTCCAGAGCTTCGGATAATAATATGCATATTTTAGCACAGGAAACGAGGTTGCATTGCATCAGGTGTTTCATAATTCAAAGATATCTCACATCCGACACGAAACAAATTGTGTGGTGAATCCATACGCATTCAGTAGCGAACTCCTGTTTCGGATATGAAAGATAAAATCACACAGATAGAATCATTTTTCTGACTCTTGATTTGGCGTTCAGGTTAATGAGAAATATGGATTACGTTTACCAAAAAGGATGTATGCATATATAGAATAATGAGATGAATGCACAGTCCATATATAGTATTTACCGTTTGATATCAAGGACTACATGTTTCGAAAATTTTAATTTGATAATATAATTTGAATTAACTTAACTAATAAATTAGATAAAAATATTACAGGAGCGGTATGAAAGCAAAACTAATTTTCACAGAATTCAATTTTACGGCATGGCCGATTCGTGAAATAGGATTTTAATTTTAAATGATCAAATTCAAATGCATTTAGCGCATAAACACATACATAAAAGATAGCAAAATTAACATAGAGCATTTATGGGAATTTTGTTCACATTATTCTCTTGTGGACGAGGCCTGGAGGTCGCCCTGTTTGGGAAAAAAATTACCCGTTTAACTTGGAGTGTGTGAAGCTGGCGTGATCGTTCCGTTTAATAACGAGTAATTTGGGACCAGCGAGCGAGTCGCGACCTCTCCGTGTATTCATAAAATGGGAAATAAAATTTAATTTAGTATTATTTTCAAAACCTGTCTGTGATGATATAGAATTTAAAATATTTTAAGGAATGTTTATATGAAAAGCTTAAAAATGTTTATGAACCGAGTCTGTTGGGATTATGATCAGATAAATACAGAATAATTTTAAATGTACGAGTAGTTCAATAAACAGTAATTAATCAGACACAGTCAGTAATACGGAGTCAGAAGTGTTTACATAATAATTTAATGGTAGATATTATTTGACTCTTTAGTGTTTTAATTACATATTTGTTAAATGAGAATCAGAGTATAATTTTTGATAGGTTCCCGGATAAAATCTTTTAATTTCTTTATAATTCATTAATAATTACATATTTATCTTAGTATTAATATATACAACCTATTAACTTAGTACTCGTAACTGGAAGCCTTTAATAACTTTTAAGTGTATCTTAATAAACGTGAAAATTTTATTTTAAACCTAATAAAGTGTGATACTTAAATGTATAATTTGTAGCGAAAAAATTTATCGTCTCAATTACCCTTTGGTTACATTTTGGCAAGTCCATTAAATATTCATTTGAAAGCAGCTTAGATCACGACAAACATTAGTTATCCTTTTAAGCGTCGCTATTCACATTCACATAGCAGAGGACAAATTGTTCAGAATGTAATGTATATCGTGAGCAGAAAAAAACAAGTCGTCGTCTATAGAACCAATACAGACAAGGCTTGTTTTTGTGGCCTATTTAAGTGTTAAGTATGCCAATAAAATTAAGAATTGTCACTTTATATTTATTGTGAAATAAATAATGTTCCATAAATATTTAACCTGTTTATTTAATGTAGAAATATAGTTCTTTTTCATCTAGCCTACAGAAAAGTAAGTATGCAAGGTAGTATTTTACAAGATTCAGACGTGTTACTAGAAAATCGCTGATCTGGAACAAAAGCAAAAGGTTTCAGATACCAAGTAACTGATTATATAGGACCTCTAGAATGCCAGGCGTTGAATTTTATGGCCGGAATTTCCGTGTTCCACATCCTTTGCGTGAGACATACCCATATGGATAACCTCACTGGGTTACCTACTATATTTGTGGTTGAATCTCTCGAATCGGGTTGTCAATGATATGTGGGATCTATTCGAGAATTAACGTTGGAATGCTAGGCAAAATGAATTAATTAGTGTGGACAAAGAAATTTAACAATTTCCGTAACTATTAAAATATCATTTCTTTTCTAAAACTTTATTTTTCAAATAATATGTTGAACAGTATTGTAGAAAACAATTTTCCCATTATTTGTTTCATAAAAAATCAAAACGGGATGTTTTTAAAACTATTATTAATATATTATAATATTATTTTAATTACTTACGAAAACATTTAATCAATATAAATAAAATTTAATCCATCTGTAACAAAGTTTAAATTGACACTGTTTCTTAATTATTTATAGTTTTTCTTGAACCATATTCACAAACATCTTTCTACAACTTTTAAACAAATAGGAAAGATAAAATGACATAAATTTTACAACTACATATTAGTAGGTAGTTAATTTTTACAAAACATTATTACTATAATCTACTACATCAAAGGTCCCACAAGTATGTAGAAGAAATGGGAGCTATAAAATTTGTCTAATATATATTTATACCTTCTGTAATATCGATTAAAACAATATAAATGGCGAAAGCAGAGAATGTTACATGTTACTTTAACTTTAAACTTCGTTACTGTATATGTACTTCACAGAAACAAATGTTGAGACGGCACAAAATCAAATAAAATAAAGGAAAGCCCTCGTGCCTTCCTGTTTATCTAATACTGCCGACGACGTGCTGTAGTGAAATGATTTGAATAGGAGGAAGGATATAACATGACTTGGAAATATTTGTATTCGAAAAAGAAGCCAATTTGCTTCAATAAATTCGACCTTTACACGACATGAGAACAAATATTCATCGTTACAACCATGGAAATATAAAAAATACCCGAATAGGTATCTAATATTAAGAAGTAACTAATATTTACACGTCCACTCATTAATATTATATCACTTATATAAAAGTTTAGTTACACAGAAGTAGTGATTTGTTCTATTAAGTGGTGTTCACGGCGGGGACAGGAGGCTCGGCAGGACCCAGCTCGGCTCCAGGTGCCGCGGCGAGCTAGCCCTTCGGGGACGCTGCGAGAGGGCCGTAGAGGCACGCGCCTGCAACACTCAGGATACTGGGCCATCGAACAACATGGTCTGTTGAGCGGGGCAGCGTAGGACATTGATTTAGCGAGACGTGAGGTACTGCATGAAGTTCCAGTCCACGCGCAATACGTAGTCGCCCCTCCAGCACTGCAGGCGCACCACGCCGGCTCGCACCGTGGTGGCGTCAAACACAAGCACGCTTCGGATATAGTCGGTGCGGGCAAAGGAGGAGGATCAGGCTCCCGTTTAGAGAATCCAACGAAAAATAATAAAATAGCACCGATCAAAGTCGAAGCCGTTGAAAAATAAAAACCAGCTCTAGGCACCTGCTGGTTTATGTAACCTGTTACAGGCACGCCCACAATTACGGGAATCGCTTCAGCGCCCTGAACGAAACCTGTTAAGAGAATAGTCGATTTAGTTTGGAAGTTTTAAGTTTTAACTAGAGATTCGGAACTACTGAACTAAGTACTCACTCCAAACTTTGGTGAAGTGCCGACCTCGGACCCGTTCCATTGTAAGCATTTTCATGGAATAAAGGAATCCTCCTAAACACAGTCCGTACATCCAGGCAAATAGCACGTAGCCGTGATAACCTTCCACGCTGCTCAAGGCTAGCATTGATATTCCTGCAATATTCCATGTAACTCTTAACACAATTTATTATTTATTATTATTATCTATTTTGTAGATTTTGTAACTCATACATAATAATACGGAACTCCCCTTCTAACTACAACAATTGATAATGCTAACGTTACACACCTATTCCTAACATAGCAGTTTGACATAAGTATTGTTTAGAAACAAGGCATTGCGTGGATGGCCTGACGAGCACAAGCCCAAAACCAGCGCATCCTAGCACTGCTGCGAAACCCAGAAATGTCTGTAGTAATACCAGGGCACTCTCTTCTAAGCCTTCTTGGAAGCCTTGAAGAGCCTGCAAATGAGCAATAAATCAAAGAAATAATGATTATAATTCTGAACTTTCGTTATATAAATAAGTAAAATTGTTTTACGTTCAAAATTAATGTAAGGTTTAAGAGTGTTTTATGAAAATTTATTACTTCGGAGTACTTGAGTACTTGAATTCATAAAAATGCTCTATAAAAACAAATCCTAAATACATAGAATATTTTTACAACTCAAAACATGAACGCGAAATATACGATGTAGTTAAGTAAAGAAATCACGTAATAACTTTGTCTTTTTACTTACCAAGAAAAATACGGGCGTATATAGACCAAAAGCCGCCATGCTGGCTGCTAATAGCAAAACTTTCGCAGGGCGGGATTGAAGCGGGCTCAGATCGATGAACTGAGGCTTTTTTAGGCCTTTCTTCTCTTTTACCTGGCACCAAAATGAACTGTCAACGACAAACCGCCCCCAGTTATTAATTAAAACTCGTCACCGCGCGGAAGGGTGACATTCACAAAAAAATATTTAACTTTTAATAAAAATGGAGTCAAAACTAATAGTAAGCCACAAGGTTCAAAATTAAATAAGAATATTAGTATTTTCGTAATTTTGTCATAAATTATAAATTTAGTTATATTTAAATAATATAATATAATATTGTTTTAAGAAATTAGGTAATAATGTATAAAAAATATTTATAAGTACGTATGTGATGTCGTGAAAACTTAACCGAACCTTTTTACGTTGATTTTTGAGATGCAAAATGGCTCTACGTTGGGGGTGATAGAGAGATGCACTACGATACGCAGCACTCAAAAAGAATGCTAATATTAGGATTCCTGTGATTGCTTGCAGACCGAGCCGCCATCCTAGTTTACTGAAACAAAAACACAACTATAATGTATTGAAAATTATTCTTGTAAACTGCGAGTTATGTAACATTATTTATGGTAGACTTCCATTTGGCGTGGTGTGAATTGAAAACCACTACAAGCTAAAATGTAGTCGCCCAATACGTTGCAATGTCTGTGCATTTTGAAGTATGTTTTGAGCTTCAACTGAATGGTTTCTGATTTAAGCTTAGCAACTACGGGCTTCGAGTATAAATGGTAGCTTTTACCTTTATTCGTTACGTACAAAATTTAGAATCAAAAGCTACAGATCTTTAAAAGATACACTTGGTCATTATCAAATATTTTCATCATGTTAATAATTTCACTTTAATTATGAATATTGGTCTAGTTTCTAGCTTGACATTTAATTCTACATTCCAAGTAGTCAATATAGATATCACAGAAAACAACCATAATTTTCAAGTTTTAACTTAACTAGAATATACTTATTATTAAGGACAATTAATCTGGTTAGTAAGATAAAAAATCGACGAAAATTTAAAAATCTACACTATACAAAATGTTACATCTTACAGTCAAATGTAACGTTTATGACAAAAAATAACTTACCCTACTGCCTCTTTATAGGCCACACTGAAGAGAGCAATTCCCACGCCTCCCCCGGCATGTGCCACTAGTTCCACGAATTGTCTTCGCCTTCTAAAATACGTGCCCAGCACCAAACCCGCAGCTTCGCGGACCAAACCGCATCCGATACCCAGGACTACACCTAAACATTTGTTGAAAATGCATATGAAAGTTCAAAGAGTTTCATTGTCTCTGATTATTTCAAAGGCTTTGTTTCAAACAGAGTAAAATATACGTTTACTAATTATACTCGTATCTAACGAATAGAGGGGCTATGTCAAAACCGAGATATGGGAACAAACAACACGTTACACATCCATCTGAAATGTTATACGCTATAAATTTAACAGATGTGTAATGATAATGACAATAATAAGAGGTAGTGAACTTGTACATTGTCTTAATATCACAAGTCATCATACTAACAACTTCATTTATGTTAGCATATTATTATGAGCTTGACAAACATTATCCTCACAGTGGTCTAGATAGAGTGATAAGGAGTAGAGTTTAGTTCTTTGACGAGTAAAAATAATAATAGAGTTAATTAAAGTCATTACTTATTTATTTGGAACGGAAAATAATTTATAAAACCGCTAGTAAGGTACGAATAATTTTAGCTAAAAAGAAATGTTAAATAATGCCCAAGTAAGGCTCATGTTTTTCTGTAAATGTAATACGAATAGGAAAATGAAGGCGTTAGACGGAGTATAGAACAAATTTATAGCAGCAATTATTACCATAGCTTAAAAGGGTTTGATGAAGTTGCGTTGCGAATGACGTGAAGAGGCATGCGAGAGGCAATAGAATGCCGCCCAACAGTGCTGCAAGTCGGGGTGATCGTCGGCGGGCAGTCACAACCGCGCCTGCAGCCCGTGACACTCCCACACAGATAGCGCCTGCCCATACTATAGGAAAATTATACGTACAAAATTCCAATTTAAACAAGTTAAAATTTGCTATTCGCCACTTTTACATATTTTAATTTTTTTGCGTAAATCGTATTTATATATGATGTCAATGTTGAAATAAATTACTATATTACGTGCTATATCTGCTTTATTTCACCAGCTGCTAACTCCTTGGAAAACTCCTATCAAACATGTGGAGTTAGGAAATAGTTGCTATCTGATATTATACAGTTAAATTTAATTTACACTATTTGTATAGTAGATAAAACCAAAGTATACTTAATTAAAATAAGCTCTTTTTATTCAAATCTCGTAATTTGATTCTATAAAAATAAAAAGTTACTAAAAAAATTAAATTTATAAAAATATAATATAAAGTATTCTGTTATAGTACTCCTTAAAATATTGAATGTAATTATTGTGAAATGTCTCCAAAAATAATGTTAAATCAATGATAAACATTATTCTTTATAGCTAAACGTAATAATATAGACAATTAAACGACCCATAAATATTCAAGAGTAATACAGGTAAAAACTTTCCGAGATATCCCAGAGTCCTGACAATTTGTGTTAACAAACAATAGGGACCCTCATTATTCTCTGGTTTTATATTAATTTCAACGGAAAAGGTTTTTTCTTACAAAATATTTTCTAATTACTGGTAACCTTGGTTTTAACAAAGATAAATTGTAGTCAATCAAGTCTCGTTCGTTTATTTTCGATATAATCACAAGTGGCATTATTTCTTTAATACAATTTTTTATCTATGCTAAAATTTTAATATGTATTCATGAGTTATGAGATTAGCCGTCACAACGAACTTTGAAGCTTATACGTTTTATTGTGTAAATGGTAGTATAATGTCTAGACAATTTATTCTTAAACGTGTAACGGAACACGTTGTTTCTCTTAAGTTACTCGTCAATAAAGCCCGCATTGTTTTCAGTGTCGCCAAAATAAAAGCAGGGTGTGCCAGAGATTCACTTACCACAATTATCTCGGAAACGTTAAGCCTTCAAATATCGCGTTTTGTTGTGGCGGTAATCGCTGTCTATTTACGTAAATCCTTATTCCGCATGTAAAATAAATCCCTATTGTGGCGCTTAATGCGCCTTTTGAATATACATTATTGTGATATTTCCATCTCTCGTAATTAACAAGTTATGCGGTAATTAAATTATAATTTAAATATTCTTGATGTTTCATATGCCTACCTTATTCTCATAGATTATTTTTGATTTAAATATTTTCTATAAATGTATAAATACATATTTTTTATTATTATTTATAAAAAAATATACATATTAAGAGCTATATCAAAAACTTCAAAATTTAAATACTTATCAATCCAAATAGTTAGTAAGTGACTTCGACATCAATTTGTATAACTAAAAATCTGTAAAGTAAATTTTCTGGGACAAAAATCTCATCAAAGTCGAGTAGCGTGAAATCACTCGGAGATTTTGAATATCTAGATAATCCAAATTTTAATGAAAGAACACTGCTTCCTCCTTTTATTTTAATAAAAATCCTGTTTATTCATGAAGAATGTTTCATCTTAACTCATTTTGGTAACTTTGCGAAATCCTTATGATTTAATAAGTATTACGACAAACTTACATAGATAATATTAAATAATCCATCACATAAACATTCTGTTAAAAGTTTGTAAATATCAATTGCTTTCTAGAGACTTATGCATCATATACAAGTATATACGAGTACGTTTCTATAATATAATACTTAGTCACCGTCTCATACCTACGTCGCTATAATGTAAAATTGTCATACTTATTGACTATTTCGATGAATTGACAATTAGATTTGAGATGTCGAAATCAAGGACACTCGCCTTCTGACTTCCGAATGACGCTTAACTCATTAGTCTCCAAAGTTCTGAATCAAAGGCAAGCTCTATGAGTAATGGTTCCGTACCCGCCTCTACTGACAAAGACCGCTATAAACGGAATTATTTCCACCTCTTAATATTCAAACCAGGTCGTGAATCTCGGAAAATTAATTTAATAAATCACGCCCGTCCACAAATAATGGTTACAGAAAACTTTGTTTAAACGCAATTTAAGATGTCGCTTATCGTAATTCGGTTTGTCTCGAGCCACGGTACTCATTTCTTAGAATTCCAATTTCGAGTTGTTTAGTTAAAAAGGTTCTGTATTTGGCATTAATTGAATTAAGCGCATTGGAAAAAACAACATTAAATCTAATAAACGTGCTTAGATACATTTTACTACATAAAAACTGACGCAATACTTTTGTTCCGTTTTGAACAAAGAAATTATGGCGAATAACCTTAAATAATATTATAATAATTTGTCATACTTATGTCATAGTTCTTGAAGTTTTGTCATTACGCATATAATCATAAAACGTATATTCGTAAGATATTATATCGTAGTCGACCTAAATTTTTCTTTAAGTATATATCTACATTAATGTTTGAAAACGCGTAAATTAAAGATGCCTCTCATTAATGCGACAACAAAGACATAATACTGTCATCAAAGAAAATATATAAATTGCAAATTGTCTCTATAGTCATGATCTGAGACGAGATTGTTTATTTAGATAAGGTTGTTAAACACTCTCGATACCGTTTGTTTATTCATTTCCTCTGGGCCCTATTGACAGATTACGTCTTCAAGCCTCAGGCGATCATTCTGGATTCCCTCTAAACGAAACTTTTAGTCGCGTCATGATAATCGACATTTAGACAGTTCTCTGGCAAGTTATTTGTAGTCGGTAGAATGTATCTAAGTATTTAAAATATTCTCACTAAACTTCATTAAGAAATTATTAAATTTCCGGAGCACGAAGTTAAACTAATAAATAAAAGTTAAATGTCTGTTTGGAATATCTAAATAAAAGTTTTAATAAATAAAAATCTCTTCCTCTAAATAAAAATATTCTAAATGCATTTGGTATATACGGTACCTATGACTCAAACACAATTTATAAATTTTTTGCCTATCCGTTTATTCAGGCCAATCTTTGAAATGGCTAGACCGATTTTGAATTAACTTTTATATTTAGAAAAATTATTAGGGTTCTGTACAAAAATCCTATAGAACCTATCGAAATATACATTACACGATATACAGGAAGATTATTAAGACATTGAAAAATAATTAATTCGCAGTTAGCGTATTGATGTCGCTTGCCGCAAAAATAAACATTAATAGAAAAGTAAACATTTTTATAGAAATATAAAACAGCGTTGGGGGTATACAAGAACCTTCTTTAGAATCGAAGAATGATACGAAGGCGATGTCGACAACGATTCAATAACAAGCGGTAACATAAGAAAATACGCTGACTGCGCTTTGAATTTTTCTGCCGCTCTTGTGCCGACATCTGATTGTATAGACAGAATGTTGTGACAGGTTCTACTCGAGGAAATAAAATAAACCAGAAAATAGCTTTCTATGTTATAATGATATTTTATTTTGTAACTATCCAACATGTTTTCTGTTCTGATAAGCATTGTACACATTGAATACAAGTAAATGAAATAAGAGTATTTTATTAAGATATCAAGAGCTCAGTATGTTCTTGAATGCGTTATATTTCCCCTCCGGTTCCGATTATGATGACGGCAATAAATATAACGAATGTACGACACAAACAAATAGGTTGACAGCATATCATTGAATATTTTATTAAGTAATTTGGCTGAGCGTCATGTGCTAGTGAAATTCGGCTCGCCTGCATATGATTGGATTTATAAAGAAATATCTCATATTAGTAAAGATGATATATATACCTGCATGATCGGCAGAGGGTCCCAGGTGTCGCAAAGCGTAAACGTGTAATGCTCCATACGCTAGCTGCAGGCCAGTTGACAGCAGGTGAGCCAGGAACGCGGCGCCACATACGATCCACCTGGGAAATTCACATGTTTTATACGGTGTAAGGCCTTTCGTAAACACGAACAAATGGGAATTTTTCCACTTTATAACAAAATCATATCCAACAATCAGAGTTAACATTCAATCTCTTGGTATATGTAGCCATTATCATATGAAACTGTAATTTTGTCATTGTTAAAATGTTTATTATCTTTGTATTACCATTCTAGAGGAAAGATTAAAAAGATATATATGTTATGTATTCTATATAGCCTATAAAAGGCCGGCGATTGAAAAACATTATATTAACTTTAAGTTAGTGAAATTCCTAAATCACATATATAATATAGCCTTTAATATAGCTTGTTTGGGGCAAGCGTTGTAAATCTGTTAAATGATTTATGGGTCATAAGTAAAAACAGTTTGTATATTGAAGTTTTTATTGACATTCATTTGTTACAGTGCTTTTCACCAGATGGGCCTTATGTTGCTACATTTTATCGTAGAATCCGTGGTTATTTTAATATATAAGAAAATATTACATGGGGCTAGAACAAATAAGTAAGTTCACATTCAAGAAACAGTTCATACTCACATAGAAAAAGTAGTTATAAGAGAAAAAAGGTCAGTGTTTCCCTTTCGTCCCCACTCAATCACATTAAGTTGATTGCTATTTGATTGAGATGCGCAATAATTATTGTGGGCAACCCTATCGATTTATTCCTAAATATAAATCCGTCTATTGTTGGGAGGTGGGACTATTAGGCTCCTTAATCCCGAGGCCTACAATTTATTGGGAAAATAGTTTAGTTAACGGTTCTATTCGTTAAAAGAAAGGCTTTGAGGGTTTTCTATTTATTTTTATTACATTATATATAATATACTGTGTATATTTAGAATATAATGTCTAACGTTTAAAATATTGCATAATATTTATTATACTATGCATGCCTCTAGTATACCGTGTGTTTTATTTTACTTATGTTAATTTTAAAGTGCAGTTTTGCTTTAACAAAATCGTATTAATTGATATAATAAAGTGTTACAAATAAATCACAACACATTACTTTAGATAGATTATATAATATCTGCATTGAGTTGAATAAAAGGAAGTATATAGAAGACAGAACACAGTATTTTGCGTTGTCAAACAATACGTTTAATTTCATTATCACCTTTGTTGAAATTTTATATCATATTAAAATTTCATAGTTGATTTATTTCACTGGAATTTGTCTCACAAATTCAATTTGTAAAAGCTATTTAAGCGGTTGTACCAATAACGTCAGTACACCATGATTTCGAAGTGAAATCAAAATGTTTAAATTACAGACTGATTGAAAGTACATTAATTATAAATATTATTTTATTAATTCTGGTAACTGAACTGCTGATGAACACTGCGGTTTGCGTCCGGGTAATACAATTGTCGTTTTAACATTTCACTCTTACTATAAACAAATTATGTATATTAAAACTGAAATCATTTCCATTTAACGTTTTAGTTTGGGAAATTGTTTAATTGGTTGCGGATAGCTAAGCACAATTGGGACTTTATCATTAAGAACATTTAATCCAGTTATAAGTGTTACCAATTAACGGGTTACTTCTCTAAAGTTGCTGAATGGCAATTTGTAAGCCCGATTAAATTTCGCGTCTAAGTTTAATCTTTCTTAAAGTGATGCTGTCATCAAATACAGGAAAGCGAAATTTTGTTCGAATGTAAAGGAATGGTAGCATAAACAAAGATTTTAAAATTACAAGTTATCT
>JAOSYY010000015.1:2335310-2345956 GCA_025727935.1 Hebomoia glaucippe
GGTGTAATTGACACATACCCCCATCCTCCTTCCGGGTAGAAATGGTGTTTGATGGTTCTCGTGTCAAGTTCTCGCCGACGAAGAGCTGGTACGGTGCGGTGAAGGGAACGAAGCTCTCGTTCACGTAAAGCACCGCCGGTAGATTCATCTTCTAAGTCTGGCCAGCCATCTATTATTGAGTTCATAGTATACAGAACAAATATTAATCAAAATAAATCTTTCATATTGTAAACAATGCAACTGCAAAGCGAATAAATCGTTTTGTGACAGTGATCTAAAGACGAATATAAATCTCTTTTGATGATAAGTAAATCCCGTGCTTATACTATATTACGAGATTCGTAGCGTCAAGATGGAATGCATTATTCTAGTCCTTTTCATCTATGGTTAATCGTGATCTAGGCGGTATGTCGATAATGTGTATTAGAATTATTCATCATAGAAGATCTACTAAGTACTTGACGGGATGCGGTATATTATAATCCTGAGGTGCTAATGATATGACAAAGTGAAATGTCACAGTATATTATAATTACCATATGCCTGACCGCTGTTGAGGGTGTATTAATATTAATAGTAGGGGAGCCCAAGAGTGGATTTTTGGATTTATTCGAGCATAGCATATACCTGTTCGTTTCCTTGCCTTTTGTTGGATACCTTCATCGCCCCTTGATATAGTATCGTGCATTGAGGGTTAATATAATCGAATACTTAAAATTCTAATAAAAAAATCCAAATAGTTGTCAAATTTTGTGCTAATAAAACCAGAACATTAAAATTAAAATTGTGTGTAACCAAGTAATTTTCTTAAATTTTCATACTACGAAACGTCAGTCTTTTGAATAGAAGCAGTTAAAGGGTTCACGTAACATCTCCCAATTTCCAGGACTTAGTCCCAAGCTATATTATTTTTATTTCTTGTTTCTGCTTATACTAGCGGGTTAAAAGGAAATTTCATATAGTGCTTTTATTCCTATCACTCAAATTTCATAACCTAATAAATTTACGCGACACTCGAGTAAATTCAGATGAAGCATTCTGGCTTCCCCACTATTTGGAACTTCAAGTAATCATGGGTGTACAGTATAGTATATAAGAGTCCCTTGACAACGAAGCAAAGTTATATAAACATTAATCGAACTTTATAAAGTTATAATAAAGCTCACTCTCATAATCGCGTGCGATACTGCAACGTTTGCAGCGTAAAGTTTTAACAAGTTAAATTTCTATATATATTCAGGTTTATTTCCTAAAGCAAAATAACACTTAAAGGTAGAGTCAGTGTAAAAGTAATTAATGGAGTTGGTTTTGCGGTTTTCAAATTCTTAATTTTCTTGTATTAAGCGTAGGTATATACATTAAAAATACTTATTGAAGAATGTTTAGTAACAATCTAAGCTTGTCGAACTTAATAATAATATATATAAATTGTATTTCATTCAGTTCCATATCATTATCCTAAGTGTTAAAAATTGTTAATAAACGATTTCTTCTTACCTTGCTATCAGCTAATTAGAATATTCAACGTATATTTTAATAGAGTTATTATATCATAGATAAAGTAGCAGTTTTTAATTAAAAATAATCTATTTAACATTATTTTTCTACGCTATTTCAGAAAAGTTATTTCAAGTCTTGCTCTTCTACGCATTAGGACGACGTTAAACCCATTAAGCAACGCTGTGGAAATGATATTACAACGTATGATATTACTAATAAAATAACTGTTACGTTCTGTGTTTTTATAACCTTAATAAACGCAGATGACTATCGATCATGTTACATGTTTTTGATTGAAGCAGGAACTTGTGGAATCGATTTACATTTCATTTATTTATTTTGTATTTTACAACGAATATTTTTAAATAACAACAATCCATTCGGTGATAGGAACAAACATTTATTTGAAACATCTATGAAATATCAACAAAATTACAAAAATCCAAATTGTAAAAGGAAAAACAAAGTACAGCATTCTACGAGGTGCTACGAGTTTTATTATGAAGGATAAGAGTCGAATTGACGTTTCATTGATTAAGGGTGACAACATTGACTACCTTTTTCTAGTGCCGTCAGCCGTCGAGAATAATTGGATGTTTTTGTGATATTCACAAAATATTGCAGGTTTATAATCTAGATATTTACTTGTTTTGCACACTTCTTTTCTTACAGTTTTTAAGAGACCAGGTTGAGACTTTATTGATGGGAGGTGATATCTCAGCCAAATTACATCATTATTTATTAATGGGCTATCGGACACCGATGTAATTATTTCGAGTGTTCGGAAATTCATTAGCTGAAGTCAAAACGAGCTTTATAGCATTTCACGATCTTTTTTATTTCATTTTCATTATTTGCGTACGGAAATTGTATTTTTTTTAATATATACCATAATGTGGTAAGCAGTTGTAGCTGGTGGATAGCGTGTGTCTGCAGCGACAGCGCGAGCGGGGTGAAGGGGCGCGGGGCGGCGGCGGCGGCGATGCCGAGGGCGCCGGCGACCACCAGCCCGCGGACATCAGCCGGGCATGGCTGCACCCGCACCCGCACCCGCGCCCTCGCTACCTGCTCACAAACATTAGGGAACTCCGGTTATCCAAACAGTTACAGATGTATTTAACCATATTTTCAATCAAAACCTTTACTAAAGAATAAGTAAAAAAATCTCTTCATAAAAACTATAAATATGGAGTTTTTATTAAGTACTGCCATTATTATCGACAAATAACCACTTAAGTCATTCGTATAGTATTGGTACATAACTGTTTAAACTATACAAATACGTTCCTCGACTTGGCAGCAAGATGGCACATATTTTCTTGAGACCTTAATGTGATACCTCAACCTAGCAAGTCAAAAGTGTTTTTAGGTCACAAAGGCTAACTTTGAATAAAAACGCCCTTCTTTTTGAATTGAGGTTAAGAAAGATGAAAGAAGCTCACATAATTAATATTAAAAGAAAACGATGCACTGCACATGTACATGTAACATTTGATAACATTATTCATGAATAAATTAACGAAATAGCAATTCATTGGGATAAAAACATAGTGAACCTACATCAGTTTTAACGTATTATGCAAGAGAGATAAATTGTACAGCATATTATATAACATTTTATATGAAAGCCTTATACAACATTTTCAGACAAAAGCAGGAAGCAGTTTCTATTTTTTATAAGGATATTCTTTATTTATTCTAGCGCTAGAGTTGATTTAATTGCTTTGTATATATATGTAATAAAAAAATAAGGCATCCGATTTTTAATCATGCACAAGCGTAACACTAAGAAATAACAAAACCTGACTCTCAGACCCGAGGAAAAGCTAATTATAGGTGTACGTTCAGAAATTCTTACATGATATTGTTTCTCCAATAGCAAACAAAGAATCAAGACAACGTTATCAGAAGTTTTTTGTTAAATTTATTTTTCTGTCACGTACCTGTTAACTCGTTAGCGGAGCCCACGGTTTCACCCGCTTTAAATTTATATATGTTGAAAATAAAACAAAAGTAAGTTAGTTTCTTTGAGGTGGTTTCTACGTTCCGAGAGAAAATTTATAAATGTATTTTCGCTGTAACTATCGTTAAAATATATCATATCTTTTGAGAAAGAGACTTTTAATACGTTTTACTAGAAATATACGAGTACAGCAGGCCAGTTACCTAGCGCAGGTGCACCGCTCCACGCCTTCGCTTACGCTGTACACGCTCCCGCGACGCATCCGAACTGCGTCACAGCCGCCACATGGTCACAAGCACATTGCGGACCCCACTGTATCCTCCACACTCCATTTCATTTCAGCTCACGAGATTATATATTGACAACAACATCATTACAATCTGTAACAAACGTAACATAACTTAACTTCATAAAACGATTTTTATTCAATCAAACTGCATTAAAATTGACCTATTGGTTTAAGAGGTTTGATGCCACGCTTGTACACAAAACTTATACACCTTTTGCATTGGAATTTAATATTGAAACGTACGATATATGGCATATAAAATGTATAGAATTAAACATTAAACAACAGGATAAATTAAATAAAAATAATATTGAAAAATGTTTTAGCTTCTAATAACAATGTCACAATTAACTCTGGTAACGATTTATAAAATGCTTTTCAAAACTAGCTGCGATATGCGAAGGTTGGTTAGTTTGTTCAATCATATCCATCCAATCATATCATCAATCGACATCCCAGTGTCGTAAATTAGCTTTAATTGTGTTATACTTTGTGTTAATGTACAACTTGGAAGTATTTTCTAGGCTTTTAGCGTTTAATAGTGGCTAATGGTCGATATATTGTTGCTGGAACACCTGTTTGTGACACATATAGCCATAGAAATACGTGCACAGAACAATAAGGGAACATTAACATTTGCTCTGTACCATAACACACGCATTATGTGGTTATTTAGCAAAACAATTGTAGTTTCTATAAAAAATATAAATGTAATCATATTAACATTGAAAATAATTTTATTACATTTTTCGCTATAGCATTTCGCTATTAATTTGATTATAATTGATTAAAATCATTTTGATAGTTCCTAATTGAATCGTTCGTACTCAAAGAGTTTTTATATGTTTGATTAAATAATACAAGGCTTACTGAACAACTATGTACATATATCCTAAGAGTTTTGAGAAAACCAACAATATTTACCGCTGTAATAATATACGTAAAATTAAAAGACATATAAGCCTCTTAAATAAATCACACATGCCTTCAGGAATTTCTAGATCTAGACACGTGGACAGTAGTTAATTTATCTGTGCTATTACTCAAGCAAGTGACATGTGACGCCCCCAGACATCTTGTGACTGATGGCGACCTTCTTTGCTCTACGCTTCCCGATAATTAGCCTGACGGTTTTAAACTTAGAAAGCGTTTAAACAAAACTACTAGTACGTTAGAAATGTAGCTTGAAATCGTAAATGTCTTACTCCATACCATCTTGTTCATAGTTGACTACATTTAATGTACAAAATAGACGTATTTAAATTAAAAACATTTTTATGTTAGGCGAAACTGAGGTAAATTTGTAGTTTAAGGCTTTGGTTCAATCCTGGATGTTCTTCTCTAACCGATTTTATATAATTTATTTTTAGATCCGAATTCCAAGACTACATTTACGTTTCAATTTAATTTTAAATCGTGTTACAATGTTTTAAATATATAAATTTGGATATTTACATAAACGTAGATTAATTGATTTTCTTAGAATACGGGCCTAAAGTATTTATATTGTTTTGAGTTTCATCACTTTTTGCAAGCAGCGTTATTGAAATATTATGAAATAATGTCTACGCACTTCCACTAATATATTATTTAATAAAAAAGAAGACGGAAGTCGAAATAGAAACTTCATGACATAGGGTGACAGGGTGACAATAACGTTTATGAAATCGACCCTTGGCTATGATTTGTAAAGTTTAGTTGACATTAAGTTTAACCTGTATGGCAATTGTCGGCCATATTTTTTGTTTACAAAGTTGCAGACGCTTTTTAGCTCTAGCGACTTTTACAACGAATTTTCAAAACTGTATGTTTAGGGCCAGCTGGATAGTATTCGCACTTGCCTGTGGTTAAACTAAGGGCACCTCAGGCGGGGATATAGTAAATTGAGTATTATTTAAAGAAGAATATCCAAGGCTCTCCTAAATTGACATTCGTTTCAGAAAGAAAATCTGTATTTTAACAATGTGTTTATAGCTTAAGTTATAAGGTTTTTTAAGACCCTTGTGAATTTGTCTAAGTTATTACATTACTAGATATTTCACGCGCCTTTACCTATCTCGTACCGTTAAACACTGTACGCAGAGTGCTGTGTTACCTCACTTTCGGTTAGTTTTAATATTCAGTTAGGCTTTAAACGCGAATGTACTTCAAAAAAATAAAACACATTGTTCCGAGTATGCCATAGAACAGAAAATTGCATGAAATTCAACAAACTTTATAGTATTGCATGCTTTTAAGTAGAAATCGATAGACCTTTCCTTTTGATATAACCGTAGTCGCTTCTCAGATTATCTTTCAGATTCGCAATAAGTATTAAAAACGAACTGCTATAAAGGAAAGTAGGTACCTGAGTAATTAAATTTTCTCTGCAATATTAAAATCTATAAACATGCTTTTTCCGGGAATGGTGGAGTATATCCGGAGTTACTAATCCCATGAGCTTAAAAATATACTTCGGGCTGATTTACGATAATATTAATTTAAAATAAGGTCAGCGTTTGTTGAGGTAAATCCATATCGTAATTACATCCGCGTTAATTAATTAAATATACAGCTAATATTATTATAATTTGTAACGTTGTATTTAATATATTTAGCCATAAAATATAAACGATATTTTAGTTTCTACCTGCAACCTATGTACTCACTTAGCTTAGATTGAATATTTTGGTTGCATGGTTTTAATTATTATTTATTTTTGGTATAAACCACTAAACCACCAAACCACCATAAAACACAACTATAACAGTGTAGGCTTTTATACAAGTTTCTTTTCTTGACGGGTAAGTCATTATAGAGGAAACTACCTTTTAAGCAGTATAAATTAATAAATCTTAGTAGGCCTTTTTTCTTTTAAGATGACCCCCAATGCGTTTCTCAACTAAAATTAAGATTTCAAAAACTAAAAGCAAGATCAAGATTTATTTAAAATACTATATTACTCATAACAAATTATATCCATATACAATTATTTATGATTATTATAAAGGAGATCGAGTTAAGATTTATGATTATGAAACCAGATGTAGGTTAAGTATGGGGCATCTCACTCTGTGTAGGGACGCTTTGATAGCCCATAACATTGTATTATTAATTTTAATTACGTTTATTGCTACTTCGGATTTCGTAATAGATCTTCGACCGACGTATAGCGACATTAACGTAAATATGATAATAGCTTTTTTAAATGTCAGCTCTTTTATCAGAAAATAATCATACATAAATTATTATTCGATTACTTACAAAACATGGGTATAGGTTATAAAATAATGTATATGACAAATAAATCGGTAAAACCCACATGTCAAATTGAATGGACGCGTAGTTTAATGTTGTACTAAATATAAATAGCAGGCGTGGTCGTTCCGGCCCACCTGGGACAATCACTAGAACACAACTCCCACGAATGTTTTGATCATAAACTGGCCTATTGCTTGATTTAATAACAAAATCATTATTTGCGACATAGGGATTTGTGTATATCTATTTACCGTTAATTACGTAATATTTCACTTAGCAGGCTATTTTAAATAAAGATTTTGTCTCTAGAAACACACTTTTCTCATTTTATACGATTATTGTATAAAGTCATACATAAAGATTTATAACTTTATAAAATTCCACGCTTTCATGTTCATATTTGTGCAATAAATATTAAAGTTTCCAATATATCTCTTATCACGGTTTCTACATGCATATGCTTTCATAAAATCTATCGCTTCCGCATCAGCGCGCGCTCTGTGTCGAGATTTTAGCGTTTTCAGCGTGCCTGTGATAATATATTGCAGTGGCTAGCGCGAGTCACGTTGCTCTATTAGAATAAAAGGCTTTAGGTATCGTGCTGGTGGAAGCAATAACGATATCTACATTCAACGTTTTCGAGGTATGATAAAATATCTAAGAACATTCAAATTATAAACTGGAAAAATTCAATAAATAATCATATTAAACTATAAAAATAGCAAATCTATACTCTATACTCATTTAGAAAGGTGAAGAGTTTGTCTGATTGAACGCGCTAGTCTCAGGAACCGCAGGTACGATTTGAAAAATTCTTTCAGTGTTGGATAGTACATATATCCAGGAGGGCTTTAGGATATTTTAAAAAAAATAAGGGAACCTTACTGAAAATCCAATAATGTAACCCAAGGTGTAAAAATCGAAATTTACGGGAGCTAAGCCGCTGGCAGAAGCTAATATTTAATAAAAATGAACTACCAGAAATAGGTTGGATACACTGTCTGTATTAACAGTTACAGTACTTGAACGAAGAATAAATTATAAATAATAAACCACTTTCAAGTGTCTGTCAGATAACTGTTGAATCACGCTCACATGTTAACGGATTTAAAGTCTCGCCTCTTTGCTGTACGGGTTAGAGATCGCAAAGAAACATAAAAAAAAATTATTATTCGCACCTACGAGTATTCCTGTGCGAAATATACTTTATATGGGAATTCTATTTCAAACTTTAACTTATATCGTAGTCGCAAATATTTACAGTTGATGTCATCATGAATTCACTAAAGCCGTGCACTTTGGATGATATGGTATAGTAAAATTAAACATCGTTTGAGGAGGAATATGAATATGAAAGGATTCGTAATGTAATCATGATTCACTATTCTGTAATAAAAACTTTTATAATGATAAAATCTTTTGAAAAAAGATGACGAATCATATTAGTCTTTACAAAAGCAACAAATAATAATATGAATTTAATTACAAGTTATGGCAAAGAAATACCAATTACTGACTATGTAATAAATAGCACGTAATGACTTGCACGATTAGCGTTATTTTTTGTTTCTAGTTTATATACATTGATAAATTACTAGAGAAAGTAGAACTATTCATAATATTCAATTCGTTAGTTTATTTCCTTAACGTTGTTAGAAAGAATCTTTCGTTTCTTGCCTAATTACCTAAATACAAATATTTATTTTCTTTAATAAACAAGATATAGGTGTTTTTAGCAGCTTAAATAATTACGTAATCTAATTAGATTTGTGTATAGGTCTATTACTAGTAAAATGAACTACTAAAATACATACTAATTACGATAAACACCAACTTTTTTGGAATAATGACATTTCATTTAAAACATGTTCCCCAAATTGACTTTATAGTCAAAGATATATTACAAGAAAACAATATTCTCGGTTAGGCGTAGGCCGCTGTCACGTTTGAAGATTCAAAACCCCACTTATGTGTCATCCGCGATATACATTATATTGTTCTATTTGCATATAATAACCCAAATAATCTTATTTGCATGACAAGCGGAATATACCTCTGCTTAAATAATTGTTATTTAGAATGTAATGGCAGAACCATTCCTGCCATAAAGCTTGACATAATTGATTTACGTCTTCCAAAAAGCCATGATATTATTGCGTGATTTTTTTAAATATACAGTAACTGACGAAAAGCTGTCTTATATACAGAGTGTTTGGGGACTGATTCCGGAAACGAAGATGGGTACTAATAACACCGTTGATGAAGAGACGAAAAAGAAATCGATCCTGACTAAAAGAAGACATATTTTTAACACTTTTTATTAGCATTATTTACGATCCATTTTGTAAGTATAGCTAAATGAAACGATACTTTCTTAAAAAATAAATTACTTTAGTAAAAAAAAGAACCAGCAATGATTAAGCATGATAACAAAAACAGCTGCACTAACGTGATGGAGTGAAATAATACGAATAAAACGTTTTAGAATTATGATTTTTTTAATCAGGATCAAACTTTATTCCCTTCCTTCATCAAAGGTGTCATTAATACTATTACCTGTCTTCAGTATCTACTAAAAGTCCAAAAATGTAACCCAAGGTGTAAAAATCGAATTGAACACCAACGAAGGTGCTGGCAGAAATTACTAAAAAACATAAAGCTTTATGCTTATTATCTATTAAAAATGGTTTGAATCGTTCATTAAGTGATTTAAAACAGAAAAATAGATATATCTTAATATAAAAAATATCAAACAATATAACAAAGTGTAATCGTAGCAATCATCATTGAACTAATGGACGAAAGTAGGTCACAAATATTTTCAAACATAGTACGAATAACAAACGGGGCGTTATATCTTTGTGTTGAAGTTTTATACTGCGATATCTGTTTAAAACGGAATACATAGCTCGAAGGCAGAAATCAGAATAACATTTATTTTGTTAGCTGCGGGCACACTTCCAATCTGACCACGATATAATCGCAATTTTATGACAACTGTCTACGATGACTATGAAAGAAGCATACCTCCGATAACTATTTCCATGCCTATTTCAATGATATTTGGGTTCACTATATTTTATAATATGACGCGTCCTCGCTTTACTATTTACAATATAGGACGATTAGACGACGATTAAACGTTTCGTTCGCAGAATTGCGAACGAAACGTTTAATCGGAATTGCACTATAAGAAAGGCGTATCAAAGGAAATAAATATACAGTCATCTTGATTTGTTTTCTATTAAACAGACAAATGTCCAAGTAGTTTGGCTAATAGAAAAGTATAACTGTGTAAATGGGGATTTGAATTTGGACTGAGATTCGATTAGACGCTTTTCTTACAGGTTTCCAAGTCATATCGCTTTGAAAAAGAGTCACAGCATCAGTGACAGCGGGTTCTACGGAGTAGTTGTGCGTGGCAAGATATATCAAAGAAATACCGAGGTTGTGAAAATTGTAATGTAATATCATAATCCAAGTACGCAATGCAATATTATGTCTTTACATATTGAATCAATAGAAATCGCGTTTTTGTACTGTAAAGGAATTTACGTACCCAAAAATACGCAAGCGAAGCCTCTATTAAAAACTAGTAATTAATATAACAAAATAAAACGTCATTATTTTATTATATATTTAATTCCTCGTTTT
>JAOSYY010000015.1:2346056-2356951 GCA_025727935.1 Hebomoia glaucippe
AGCCTCTATTAAAAACTAGTAATTAATATAACAAAATAAAACGTCATTATTTTATTATATATTTAATTCCTCGTTTTAAGACTTGTGTACAATTCATATATTTACGTCTTATTTACAAGTAACGCCTGAACGATTGATTAATACAACAACAAGTAGAATTATTATATTGGTTGGATTACGGGTAAATTATTTATAACTGGGTTGCACATAGTTAAGGCGACATCACGTTGGTGATACAAACATAAAATGATAGAGTCCTTAAGTAGCCTTGATGTATATGATACATAGAATAACACATGTTGTAGTTTGAGAATGTTCATTATTATTGTCGACGAGATGAGTTTAGAAGTATAGATCAAACCTAATGAATGCCATTAATTGGTTGGAGACTAGTTCGTGGTGGATCGAGATATTCTAAAGTGTACCGGTACAATGACGCGCTATCCAGTTGTATTTCCACTTAATAAAGTTCAAATGAACTGAACGAAATGTTTATTGCAAAGTAGACTACGCTCTTTTGCGGAAAATCTATATTGGGAATTGTAATAGCGGACGACTCTAGGGCTATCTGTTTGTAAACTGTATTTATTTGAATGAACACCGAATACTTCATATAATTTTATAACTTAAGTATAAGTATTTACCGAAAAATCCTGTATTTTAAAAAATACAAGATGCATACAGTTTTTAACGTCAAAGTTATTTCTCTGTGCCGTTGGGTTTAGTGAAATTTTCATTAAAAAAAAACACAGTACGATATATGTATATGATGTTATTTTATAATGTGTTAAGCAAAGTGCTTAGTACGTACCTAATTACTAGCTAAAAGCCAGACTCCTTCTCTCATACATATTAAAGTAATTTAAAACGGTCGTTAGCAAATAAATGTCGACACGGGTATATTCAGAAAATTAGTATTGCTTTATATTCTAAAAACTTTATTTTGCCATCGGCAGGCGCAATTTTCACACGACAAGCTTGCATACTGATTATAATTGAACAGGTCCCTATACACCTTTACAGACCTCTTTGAAATACGGTTTTCAAAAACTTTGTATTCGCGTTTAATTTTCTCCTATAAATTGCTACCAAATTATTTGATGTTATTTTTTTGTCTAATTTATTTTCTGGAGAAATAAGTATGAACGTAAGCAAACAACCTTTTACTGATTTCTTATATAAACTTAAGAACGTTTTGAGCTTTACCTGAAAATCTCATAATAAGAAAAGTGCCAAAAGTCTGATAACCCTAACGATACCTCGCTACGCCCAAAATTCCATTACTATTCCCTTCGCGTCTTTTTCACTCATCTCGCTGGTGTCTTATTATAATATGCTGCATATTATTTTATAACTTCAATGTTGTTAACTACGTGAGCTACGAGCTTAATGACGTTAGTATCATTTAATTTAGCATCTATTTGCACATAGTTTAAATTCCCCACGAACTTTGCGCTTGTATTTCTCATCCAACATCTAATTACAAAGGCATTGTGTGCAGTAATATTGGCCTTATTTTATAAAATATTCTATATGAGTTCGCTTTTAACATATTAATATGCTCACTAGTAAATAAAAAATGGTACTGTGGAATAATGGAACTCTATTCTGGAGCGATTCAATGTGTGCTATATAAAAAATAGTCTTTTGCTATTGTTATCTAATATGTAAAGAATTTTCAACCACGCGACACAGTATTTTTTGTGGAACCGTGTTGAAAAGAAATCATGTCTAATTGGCTATGAGAATAAAACCGGAAAGATACTATAGCAGTAAATATTTTCATACCTTGGCTATTTAATTAGTGGAGGTCGATTTGAAAGATAAGTGCCGCCGCGACCCCGTTCTCGAGACATACTTGAGATGCTGCTATGCAAGCATCAAACCTTGAATCTCTAAGACATGACACACATTGTGAGCGCTTTTCGAGCGAATGCTATCAGCGCTGATCGTTTACTGAAATTGGCAATCACTTAAAAGTGACCAGTGCAATGGTGAAATTAGAAAGTGACTGAATTAATTACATTAACATAAAAGACAATCTATATCTATACTATATAGTACATAGTACAAACTCGTATAGTGATACACGGATCACTTTTCTTTATTAGTAAATACTAAAAAACAATTGAAACGCAATTTATAAAATTATTTTTTGTTCCTGTATATCTGTTCGTTCCAGATAATATTTAACGATTTTAATCACACTTTCACTGGCAGCTAATATTATATCTATAATGTTATATCCGTTTATAGATGGAAAAATCGTCAGGTGCTGTGCGGGTTTTGATTTCAGACCATGAATTTTCGAATACTCAAAATAAAAATAAGTAAGGCCGACAGCAGAACGTCCTAAAAATGACAAATGGTGTAATAAGGCTATGGCCTTAATGTTGGTACCATGTCTTCTAGATCTACTAATCTTGGAGGTGTCCATGGACTCGTTAATATACAGAAATCGTTAGTATAAATTGAACTGTATGCTCGTTTGGCTTTCTATCGCATAAAGATGCTACTTTTATCCCTTCGTTATCTGCTTAGGTGTAACTGCGCGCCACTGAAGTTATGATCATTGTCATCGCCAATTACTAAAAATAGATTACACATATTTACATTTGAATTCACGGCGTACCAGTAGAATTCAACATCAAATATTTAGTATACTTACATACTGCTAATATTTTTCCTTTATTCTAGTATTTTTTTATAAAATAACATTAAAATGTCCGTTTCATTTTTATGAAATAAATTGTGATTGTGAAACGATTTTTGATTTGCACTTTTAACCCGATTGCTTTCTGCATTTACGTGAATGGGTTTCAATTCAACACCTATGCATAGAAAATCAAACAATCCAACAACGTTGCCAGCAAAATTGTTTGGAAGCGTTTAGCTCGCAATTTTAAAGTTAAATTTATAAACAAATTATAATATTTGATTATTAATTTCATAGGTTAAAACAAATCATGTAAATAATATTTTTGTAAAATAATTCTTTGCTATATGATTTGTAGTTCTGGCTTTAAACATCAAACTTCACTCATTTTATACATGACATATTTATACAAAACTATAACTGCAATAAAACTAAAGCCAATGGCACATTAAGGCTATGTTTTCAACAATTTTATGTGCGATGTCTCGGTATATTACCCAACTTTACGTGTCGTATAGCAATTTAATAGAGTTTTGGTGATTCTTTCTACTTATTTAGAATTCAGTCAGATATAGCGAAGAATCTTTATCCCATGCGGTATTCAGTAATAGTAGATTCCCATCATACTCATCATGAGTCATAAAGCAGCGAAGCAAATGTTGTAAGTCTCAGGATACACGTCCTTCTTTTATTATCCCTCATTTTATTTTCACTCCTTTGGGTTCATCCGACCTTTATATGAAACCGCAGAAAGATTGTATTTTTATGTAGCTGATAAATTATTTTTTCGCTGTGGAAGTTACTTTATGGGAAAATAATCTTGCTTACCTTTCTGGAATCGATAAAGGTTTATTATAATTTTTCAAGAATAAGCATTACAACAAAATGAGTGTAGATTTACTAAGAAAAGAATGTTATTTTCAAACAAGTTTTGATCTCTCTCGAGTTTTATCAAACTTTGCTAACAACAATCGGGTAATTTTACCGTAGACTAGTCTAGGATAACCCTGGGACAGAAACTAAGTTCCAAGTAAACACAATATAGAGTTTTCTGTCAACTTTCACTCGCTATTTGGCTGAAACTTGATAATACAACTTTTTCCAAACTCGAGAATATAAATGAATATTGTGTGTTACAACAGCTTCAATCTTCACATCAACTAAGTTCAAGTGTTTAACATAAAGTTCATAGAATATCATAGAACAGATTTGAAGTCAAATCGTAACGTAACTTACATATGTGTATCGATTCTACAATATTATAAAAGATCGAACTGCTTACACACTGGTTGACATCAAGGATTTTTCTTGATTGGGCTTAGTATATGCTTGAACTTTTAAATTCAATCAGATTACCGTCTGATTTTTTCATAAATTTACGCAGCATCTAAAAGCAAAATGGAGTTTGAAAAAAAACAACGTTCCACGTCTTCTTTGGAACTTTGTTGAACAATCACGTTTCCTTTATTTTGTTGACATAGTCCAGTTAATCATTGCTACGACAAGCTACGAAGTGGGCCGCTATTTATTTTTCGTAACACAATTTTTTGTACACACAAATTATGGAAAATATCCCTTATTCAGCTGCTTACTAGACTTCTTTTGCTTTTCACAAAACAAACGTTCTTTATGATGAAGGTAATTGTTTACGAAAATTCGTTGCTCTCTTTTCTTGTTACTACTAAATTATGGCGCTCACCTATAAAACTAACACAATTCATATTTATGGAAACCACCTAATTTAGGATAATCACTTCCATTCAATATGAGATTTATGTTCTATTTTAATGTTGGAATTATTATTTATACTACTGTTAACCTAATCCGATTTGACCTTATCGTTAGGTGTGTTTATGACCTCCATTTGTTTAATCAGATCGCTATAGCAAATAATTAATTCATATCTATCAAATTTGTCTAAGAACTAGTGATTGCTCCTATTAATTAGATAGAAACAAAAACGCTTATATAAAAAAATAACGATGTGATTTCGCTGCGTTCGTAAAGCTTATCTACTCGCAATAAAATATGGAATAATATTATGTACTAAAGGCATTTTAAGAGACCCGGATTTCCTATACATTGAAGAAGCTTTCCCTACAACAAGGCAAGGTACAAATGCGTGACAATTTTGTCTTATCTCACATTTCCAGTCGACTACGCAAATTGAATTCACTCAGAATGATTTTTTTAAACGTTTCAACTTGGCTCCTACCCATTTATTTTATTGTGTGACTTCAATATACATTTTCGTCCAGCAGTTTTTCGGAAAATTATTTTCCGAATATTATAATACTTTTGATTGAAATTGAGTTATGCACTCAATAAAATTAATTTTTATTTTTAACTAGATATTATTAAATTACATTCGGTACGTATTCTATCGAAGAAGGAAACTAAAGAAAGAGGTAAATTCACTAGAATTATTCATAGACATATTGGGCCTACTTTTTATTTTTGGATTGGTAGTCACGCTTAAAAATAATTGTTTACACGCACAAATATAACACCTACTTTACATTATGACGTCATACTAGGCGAATAGTGTAAAAAATCTTATACTCATTGTTTTGTTTCAACGATTCAGTTTGAACTGTAAGCAGAATACATATTGTAACCTATTTAAAATGGCATTTTAAACAATATCTGACCCGTTTTACTTTCGCCTGTAGATATAATGGTATATCTGTCTATATACAAAAGAAATCTCACACATATACTAAATAATAACACTACAGATATGGAATGCTTTCAATTTGTAAAGGAAATATGATCCCATTTGATAAAACACGTAATACATTAACGTGAATTTGTAAAGTCTATGCATAAACGTAACTACGCCGACGATTCGCAAATTTACTTTTCTTTTCAAACATCACCTTCATATCATTAGCATTTTTATAGACACTTGAAACCGCCGTTATCTCTCCCCGTAGCGATGAAACCTCAAAATAACCATCGTACACCCTTCTCATTGTATATTTCCCGGGATATTGAATACTTCTCCGCAGCAGTTACATAGAGTTAAAATTGAAACAAATTCTCTTATATTTAGCTAGAAACTATATCTCAAGTATCTCAATAAAGTTAAGATAATTGTAATCATTAAAAGTACTCAATTGACATAAAAGTGAATCGACTTAGTAGTGTTTCTCTGGCTACTGTCTAAAGAACAATTAAAAATTACGAAACATTACCTCTGACATTTTTACATTTAGGTCTAAAATCCTTAGAGATTACTCGCGACAACAAAAAGTGTATTTGAAGAGAGCTTTCATAAGAATGGTGTTTTCTTATTTCAAAGGGTAAATTTTATTTTCTAGGTATTCTCAACAAATACCTAATGTTAAATATTAGATCTGGATACAGTCTGGTGAGAGTACACACATTTTTGTTACACTATAATTAATAAAAGGTTGCAAGTAAATTAGGCCAATATAATTTGTCAACAATTCCTTATTTACAATATATCAATTCGGATTAATATTATTAATTTATTATGAATGACATATCTGCACGTACAATGTTCATAGAAAATATTTTTTTGTAGTAAATACGACTTACTGTTATTTAATATTTTCAATCAACATTGTAAAGACAAGAATTTAAGGTATGAATTATAGAAAACCCAAATGTTTCTTTAAATGTTGAATGCAAGAAACGGACATTGACGAAAGCGTGAAAATAAAAGTAAATTTTTAATAGAAACTCCTAACCCACATCACAATTCAGAAGGGAAATCCAAAGGAAATTTTATATTCTGAATATACATGGGAGTCTGAAGTGTGGTCAAATAGATAGCGACAAGCGGATGCGGATCGAAGCGATGGGCGCAGTCCGAGTTCTGACAGCGTCTTCCGGGATAACCGCTTAGCTACATTGCACAAAGAACGGTACAATTTCAAACAAGAGCCTTACATGTTGTTAATTATAATTGACTGTTAAATCATAACTAGGTTAAATGTGTAAGTCGATATCAAATGTGAATCGAATACTTTTCTAAGTTAAGAATAGCTGTTAGACAAATAAAAATATACCAAATTCTTTTAATAGTTTAATAGTTTATCCAATAATATTTATTTACAGCATTCGAAAAATGCTTTCTTAACTTATATTGTGGTGTATATTCTTTCCTTAACAAGAACTACTAACGCTATCCGCTATATATAAGATCCCGGGCGCTGTACACATTTACGGGTTTCTTATTCCAAATAGTCCTGATCTGCGATTCAGATGTCATAGTATCCGTTTTCCTTTGTAGCATTACGCAGGACCACGTTGGGCCTTGAGATTCTGATAATGTAGTCGATATAGTATAAGAACTCTTCAGCTTCTATGACCATATAGAACACAAAAAAAGCAAACTAGTAAAAATAAAAAGTACTTACTCGTGAACACTTTTTAACTAAAAGCTAGCGCGTGACGATTGCACAAATATTTTTTTCAAACGTATGTTAAATTCTTCACATTTTCAACGTGTGAAAATATTTCTCTATTCGCATTAATTCATATATAGCATCAGCAAGTTTAAAACTCCGTTAACGAACTCAGTGAGTAATAAATGGGACACATGCCGGCACTTTTTTCCCGCCCCAGAGAATTAATTAATTATCTTACCAGCATAATTTCACGTTTACGCGTCAAAAAATTCGACTTTAACCTATTCTCTTGGGTATTTGAACGCTTATACGCTTAATTCGAGATGAAAAGGCATTATTTGGAACACTGTAATTATAATTTTCCGAATAAGTCGATTACGACATTCTCTTCTTTAGAAGGCAGCATGACAGACCAATAAAGTGAAAGGTATTATCAGTTAATAATTAGTGAGTTTCGTATCGTTTAGATAAATTTTAAACGTTCAATATTCCTGAATAATAGTTGTGGTTATGTTAAAGATTTGTCTTATAAATAAATCTTAAAATTGCGTCTGCGCTGGCTGTAATTAAAATTTCAAATTACAGGAAATGTGTAATTTGAAATTAGTTAGTATTTGGTATTGAAATATATTAAATAAAAAATGAACATGTTTCGACTAACCTTATCAAATAGAAATTATTCAAATTATTTAAATTTGTTAAAAATATGTAGTAGTTTTTAATAAACTTAAAAAAAAGAGAAATAATCATTAATCATTGATATTACTCAAGATAATATTTAAATAAAAAAAACTGTAAAATATTTTTTAATTGTTTATTTCTTTGTCAGTGCAACCGTTTATTAGGAAGGCCTCTTATTTTCCAATAACAAAAGCATTTTCATTTTTATAAATAGAAATAAATACATAATGTAGTACCATTCAAGTAACATTGCGATTTATCTCAGACTGTATCATAAACTTGAAATTATTTTACAAAATGTAGAATTCGTTTCTGTACATCATACACGTATGAGTCTATCATAAAATATTTTATACGTCGCTATCATTGATTAGACCCTTATGCCACTGGCATACTACAGCGACAACGTTGATAATATCTGCTTGAAAATCGTATTTTAACTCTATCTGAAGTAGTATACATTTTATTGAAGCTACTAAAATTGTATCATATATAAAAATGTATATACGATAGCGCCCATACTCAAAGATCATGTGTGAAAAGATGACCATATGATTGATGAAAATTTACGGATGATTTTAAATCATGTAAATATAAACGAAGCTAATTTAATTTTGAATAATAACTTTCATACATCCTTCATCCTTCGTATAAGTGCTTACGGAATGAATGAAATCTTTTAATCAGGTCAGCTTTCTCAAGCGGATGAATAAAATGTCACTTCCAACCCACTTTTAGGGTCTTTTTTTTCAAGTTTTATCAAAGAAATAGCTGCGTGCCTGCGTCGACGTGACTCTTACTTCAAGAGCTTACGAGGCTTTATTATTCCTCATATAATTTTTATCCAACTTTTTTCTTTGGATATATTTTATTTCACGTTCTTAATTTTTGTATGTTTCTGGATGAATAATTAGGATTGAATTGAAATAAAACCTAGCGTATAAATATACTATCGAGTTAACAATGGCGCCACACTCGTAGCTATCTATTTCTCATCCTCGTAGCACTTTGAAAGTCATAACTTTACATGAAAATAGAACAAAATAATAATGAATTCAGTTTCAAATTGAACTCACATTCTATATCACATCATGGGGAGGCATTTTTGAAAATATAACATATGTAATTTTCATTCTTAAAAACCGAATCATTAATTTTGGAAAAATAATAGAAATTCCTGAATTTATGTGAAAAGCGTAAAAAATTTAACGTATTGGCTATTTATCTAGTATAATTAGAATATCGCTAAAATGTAATTTTTAAACCAGGAAATTCGATTCAATTCAAGATATGTAAATACTCAATCAATTTCTGAGATAATAGTTAGGTGCATAATTAAAAAGAAAATATTTCTTTTAGTTTTTTAACTGCTGTGACAGATACATTGATAACTAAATAGAAAATTTGCTACTAAACCGCTTATAACCTTGTTATATATAAATGCTTTAAGAATAAAAATCATTAGACACCCAATAATATACTATAATTTATATATAATATTTCTCCGAACAAAGGGTACCCTGACATTTATGAAAAACCTGCACAGTTTTATAAATAATACCTTATTTATAAACGATAACGTATAAAAAGTTATTCATACTGTTATTAAAAAATAAGACTCTATACTTACTCATATATTTTTACGTAAATAAATAAAATATGTTATCCACGTCACATACAAAGAACACTTAATGATTCTCACGTGTAGGACTTTATTCAAAAATTTACGCGTAATATAATTAAACGCGTGTCTATATACAGCATGTTCTCTGTGACGGTTGGCGCGAGACTGAGCTCTGGCTCTCTGCCCCGGGCTAACGGCACCCCGCAGCTTACGGCCTTGTGGTACCCACATAGGGCTACCAATATCTCCAAAACTATACTGACCCGATTTTTATTACCTTTTCCATGTAATAATTGATAAAATATTTTAATTTTATTATCAACTTTTTAAGTCTTTTCTGTTATTTACAATCTCATAACCGAATAAGTATAAGCTAATTTATTATAAGCCAAATTAATTCCTCCATAGTATTTTCCAAAAAAAAAAAAGATTAATTAAAATAATATCTGTCACATAAATAAAACAATAAATTTTAAGAATATACTATTTACATTTAGAAGTTGTTAATAGACCTATAATAGAACGACTCGAGTAAATATTACGTCAAATAATAAGTAAAAATCAGATTAAATTTTTAATACTCTAGTGTAGTTGTCAGCCCTTATGTTAACTGAAGTCTAGTCTCTGGAAAAACCGGCGCATGCATATTCATCTTTATAATAATATTATTTTTGACTTTTCACTTCTTTTCAGAAGTTTCTTAAACTTTTATATTACAGAGTCGTTATAGTTCTCAGTAAATAGCGTAAATGTCTCTTTAGCAGAAAGTTTTCTTTCTGGCGTGATATTTTACCCTATGACAAGAATAATTTTACTTAGATATGCGTTTTTTTATTATATTAATTAGACGAATATTGGCAAAAGTCATATTAAACAGGAGCTGCAGTTCTGATGATTTATTATGAGAATTTAGAATATGCAAATTTTTGTTTTTTTCAAATGTTGAAAAATATATCAATAACCAAGTACTTAGTTTTATCTATGTATATAATATAATTAATTAGAAGATCCCACGCGTCTGTAGATTCAATTAATTTGACCAAAAAGAAATTTCATTGATAACTAGAAGTGGGTAACAAAATCGACATGAAAGCGAGAGAAAAATATGAAAAACCAGTCTGTATATCAACAATGTTAATTAATTATATATTTAATGTTCAACATTTTTGCTCGCTGGCCGGCTAAAAAGCGCGACACCTTGATTTTCATTCTTTATGTTAAGCAGACCATTTAAACTCGCAAATATACAATACCAAATGCCTTTATTACGTACAAAGCATGCAGATTCATTATATGAGACTTTTTAATAAGAATTTAACTGTGTTACGATTTTCAGGATATAGTGTATAAGTATATACCAGTAATAATTTAAATACATAAATTTCTCATGACTACCTGTCTAATACGTTAGAAACCCAAAGTTTTTGAAATGTAAGTCACGTGAATGAAGTGCTTTACAAGTTTAACGATATATGCTATGAAAACAAAGTAATTTGTTGTCAGTGAAACCGTCATAATTCACACGCGAACTTTACAAGCTTGACAGTATTTAAGT
>JAOSYY010000015.1:2365032-2392533 GCA_025727935.1 Hebomoia glaucippe
AACAATCAGATAGGCGTCTGCCTATCTGATTGTTGATTTTTACATGTCTATGTAAAAATCGTTTTTGTATTAATTTTCTATATTCCTATAATCTATTTCATGTAAAAATATTCTATGTATGGATATACCGCATTAGCGCTTTTATTTTATGTATTTATAGATTAAATTGTAGCATAAAAGGTGTAACAGCCATTCCGACGGTTAAGCACGGATCGTACTAAATCACACTTAAAGGGCTTCATTGTGGCCTTCACTGACAAAGGATTCGTACGTGGTAATGGAATGTTCGTCCAGAATTAAACAGGACCAGTTTTCCTCTGAGATTACCTACTCGTTCCTACCCACACGTCACTGACGTAAGGAATTGAAATCTTTCCCAAAAAGGTTAAACTGTCGTGTAGCGGAATAAAATATATACTTTTAAGTATAACAAAAACGAATGTTGCATTTTTAATTAAAATATTTCCCTAGTTACCTACGTAGTGTTAATTTAATTACGGTATGAATTTATAAAGCATTAAATTCTATGATAATTAAAGACTTTAAATAGAAAGCCGATGACCTACTTGTTTGAAGATCTACCGTTTCAGTCAGCAGAATTTACGATAGCAACATCGTGAAAATGTACCATTATAAAAGAAAAGTTTTTGATTTATTTTGTCTATACTAAAAGCGCTATGTCAAATCCAGTATAACTGAATTACAAAAATACTAACATTGTAATAAGAACTAATGTAATTTGGCTTATGGATTACACTTTATTTCATATTTGAAATGGGATGCAAAAAGCAAAAATGAATAAGGCATATTCATATGAGCTGGGCACTCCACAATCAACATGTACACCGTCGAGAATGAAATACAAAGTTCGTTAGACCACGTTAGTAAAGCGACGTAACGTGATTGACTATATGAAATATTAATAGATTCATCTTCAATTAAATATGCATTCTGAAATAATTTTTAAACTGTGCACAAAAAACGACAGATCATTTATTAAATTAATGAAACATAATGATGTAATCAAGGCTCATTTTATTATAAGTGCTACCTCAACCGCGAGAAAAGACGCGAATGCTCGTTGTCATAATGCTTATTTGGAAGTAGTCACAAAAAACCTTTTTTATTAAATAATGCGTAGTGCATCTAAATTTGTATCGAATATTCAGAAATTCGTAGACTGAAGCCCAGACCCGCACGTATTCGAGATAGTGTTAATAATAACTAGTTTAATTAAATCTAACTTACCATTAAAATGGAAATGCCTTATTTTATTTATTCTGTAAAAGAATTCTACCACTTAATATACATATTTAAACTCTGAATATATAAAACGTACATTCATTTAACTCTTATTAGACACTGCCAAGATTGTACATTCCTGCCAAGATTGTGTTTCATAGTATATACTCGTATCAAGAACTTATGTTTCAGCAGCAGCTCACTGACTAACCACATATCTGAAACTAAATCAAGGATGCATAACTACAGAGTACTAGTTCACTAATCGAAAGCTAAATCACATGCTAGAGGTATGTCGCATTCGAGTCGTGAACAATCAAAGCATTCGACCGCACGTCAGTACTTTACTCGCTTAACCAAACCAAATTATTCAGGTAAAACCAATATGTGCCACTTGCAAAGCTTCGGTAGACATGTGCTATCGCAGCAAGTTCAGTTAACACACTTAAATCGTTATTAACTGTAAGGTTCACGATCAAACTCATGAAATGACGAGTAAATAGGAAAATTAAACAGATTTTACAATGTTACGCTTCTCAGAGCACGTAAAAGCCGTCTGATTTTAGGCCTCACTGCGCAAAACGTGTCAGGGAACATCAAGCAATATTGAATAGCTACTTATACTTTTAAAAATTACCCATTCATAACTTGTTTAGTTAAATATTTATATTCCTTATTTTTTTTACCAAACAAATACGCAAATCAGGATTTCATGTATTTAAGACACATATACAGGAGTGACCTGCGTTTCCATATATGCACTTTCTCGTTTTTTTATTATTTAAAGACAACTTTATATAAATTTGTCTATATTTAGTTCAGAATAATTTAAGTCATACATTTAAAGGTTATTTATATTATTTTATATGAATTATTAAATACAGCCCCACTTCTCAGTGTCAATTAATATTTCATGACATAAAGGGTAAGACTTAATTTATATCTGTAATTTCGTGAACCCTTCTCTGTGGTTTACCTAAAGCTAATTATCTAGGTAAGTTTAGAAACTTAGTTTATTATTATCAATTTATACTTATGCATTTTAGAGTGAATCCAAAAGATATTTTGTAACAGTCTAAAAATATATGAGTTATGGTTTTTACAGATCAGGTTGGAAAAAATATTTTTGACATTAAAAAATTTTAATATGTTATTATACCCGAAATCCACGACTCTTAGATTATGCTAATGAAATAAACAGCTTTTTGCTGAGTACGTAAAATAATATCATTTCAAAATTAGTAAACTGTACTTAAAAGAAAGCACGCTGTGCCATTAACTGAATGATACATTTATCATCACTGAAAACACTATGCCTGTACGTAAGCAATCTAAGAAGGATTAATTTATTGGAGAAATTTTATGAATGTTGTTTTCAAAAAAACTATTGATTAAAATTCAGTGATACGAGTAATAATATTAATAATATATTTATGTTTACTGTGAGCAGTGGACTAATTATATTTGATCGTGAGATGAGTCTAAGAACGACGTACATTTTTGTTTTTTCATAGGAAATTAGGTCCGTATTTTAGAAATAGAGTAAATATAAAATTATGATTTTATCCGGTTAATTTACATCAATCTTTTGTTTAATGTATAATTTGAAAGTATTATTAGTTTGTAGAGAAAGCTTCTAACTAATAAGATCAATTTACTTTCTTTAACAGTAACTTCGCGTATTCCTGGGAGAAATATGAATGTCGAGGCTGTTATTAATGGGCGTTTATGAAAAGTTACCATCATTCCTATAATACGATAAAGTTTGTAGGAAGTATATACGATATATATGTTTAGTTATAGTTTAAGTTTTGTCCAAAAATAAATATGAACAATTTGATGTATTAACAAATTACTTACATTTATTATAATGTAATTTTATACGACAATATTAAATTGTACTAATAACTTTCATTTATATATATTTTAAATTTTTGTCTATATTTCTTTTAATAATATCAATGCAATAATACTTGATTTGATAATTACATTCATAAAGAAACAGTTGAATATTGTATTTTATATAAAAGTTGCAGGCCCTTTCCACAAAACTATAAATTCTATTGTTTATTATATATTGTTATACGGGTGTAAATATCACACTTTAATATTGTTACAAAACATTTTTTCTATAGAGTAGCTATAAATATCAAAGAAATTTCGTGTTTATACAAAATTCAATAAAAGTTTTGTAATCAGTACGCATACCTGCCTTTTCTTTAACATAAGCTTCGTTCTTTATTAAAAAGAAAAAAGCTAGAAAATATACTATCGGATACTAGGTATATTTGTATTCTATATTTTGTAATTGAAATTGGAAAAAAATATCCTACGAAGTAACTTAACAACAGTACCATTATGTTTACCGAGTCTTTCTGGTATAGGCATTCCATTCAAGTTTTATGGCTCATTAGACCAAAATGCTGTAAAACGATTTTCGTCTTCCACATTTTATGGCAACGTTCTTGAAAAATAAAACGCAACATTTAAGATATCATTATGCACTCTGATTAAAAATTGTAAAAGCAAATTAATTAAGCAAAAATTACTGTAATACAAATGCGAAATTGACAAATTTAACAGACCTTCGTTAGGCTGACAATTTGTTGAAGCTGAAACACGAACGCGTTTCCAATTAGTTGAATGTTGAGTGATGTGGCTGTTCCTCGTTTACGGACATTATATGTATGTATGTGTATATTTAATATTTACTGACACTAGCATCATAAACGCTATTAATAAATATTAAAACTATAACTAGAAACTCGATATGATTGAGAGGCAATGGAAAAAAATCATGTTGCGGGCTGTCTCGCTTCGGATAAGAATAAAGTAATGGTCAGGATAAAGACATATTTAAGTAATTTGTGTACCTAAATTAAATCGTTTAAACATCTAGCAGTCTTGAAAATAAAATAAGATTAAAATCATATAGATATTTTGGCTCCTTTAATAAAAACAGAAAACGACTAAGTATTTACTATGGACTGGTACGTTCCGAATAGACCTTAATAAACGTAAAATGACTATCAGAAAACAACGTATTTACTGTTTGCTTGGAGTAGGTTTTATATTTCAAGAAACACGAACGTATACTATGACTAACGTTCAATTTTAGATAAAAAATCAGAACATTAAGAACAATTTAACCAAAACGTCTATTGTTCTCTTGGAATACCTTTCCACGATGCAAATTCATAATGCAACGATATCAATTTACGCCTTTTAAAGATAAAACTATGATTTCACCTTTACTCAAACCCATTTTACTTGCATTTCATGTACAAACTTCGATATAGTGACGGGGGTAGTATAGTTATACCAAAATATGAAAAAAATATTTTATTTTTTAATAATTTTAATAATAGGTCTCGGTGGGTGATTTTTGTAAAAAATATGTGTCTTATATTATTATGAAAAATATAATAAAATGTGAATTATTTTAGGACGGACGCAAAAAATAAAAGATCTTTATTCAGAAGTTTACAACGATCAGCATATACAGAACGATAATCAAGGAATAAAACAAACTATTCACACATTAAAAGGTCATTACAATGAAGAAGTGAATAAATTTATCTTATGCAGCAACTCCAACTCTCAAGAAATAAATGCCACTGACGAAATGCCACTCGATATGGAAAAAACGATATCATCTGAAACCGAGGCTCTCAAGAAACTAAATAAATCATCTGACACTGAAAAGGTAGAAGATGAACCAAATATAAATGATTCCTATACGAAATCAGACACGGATGAAAATATTTTATTTGATATTTTAAGGAGTGGTGACAACCCTGCCTCTCGCCAATTAAATACTGAAATCAAATTACCTTTTAAAAACTTAACGGCCAAACTAAACTCAGCCAATGAACTAAAAGATACTCGTCTCGATACGGTACATAAAAATTTTGAATTTGAGTCTTTGATTATAACAAATGACGCTGACAACGATGGTACGAGAATATACAATAACTTAGACCTTGACGACGATAGTGATAAAAATAATACAAGAAGATTTAATGCTTACGGCCGAAATCAAGGGCAATTACCTATAAACTATTACAACCCATTTGTAAATGAACCGCCGCGAAGTATTATACCTTCAAGAATAATTAATCCGAGCCTAAATCTTAAATTTCAGGCTACTAATCCAAATAATAATATTTTTAATGATCCTTATCCGATTGCAAACAAAAAAATTGACAATAACCAATTTGCGGCCATCGATGTTATGTCTTCAAGTAGTGAAGTGACAAGTGAGTACAAAGAAAGATTAAACAAAAGGCATGACGTTAACGATGATTCTGATATTGATTTCATTACAAAACCTGAAATGATTTCTTATGAAGATGTTAAAAATTATTCGCGAAGTGATCCTACTAAAGGTTTTGGTATTTCAGAAATGTACAAAACAAATATGATGTTAATCGAACATCCAAGAGTTTGTTTCGCTTGTAGTAGTACCAACAACCCGTCGTGTTGGTCGCCAAACAGGAGCACCCCAGCAAAATATTGTCGACGAGACCACAATGCTTGCGTGATAAAAACCTATAGACACAGAGGTATTTTTATTATCAGGGTTTAATAATAAATTATACGCCTTTATGTCAAAAGTAAACAAAAATCTTATTCTGATGTTCCTTCTTTCTCGTGAAATTTTGCTCTTTCAACTATAATAACCATATTACAAATTCGAAAATGACTTTGTTTAATATGATGTCTCTATTAGTAATCAATTATTTCCCATGAACTTTAGTAAAAAGAAAGTTGAAACGGAAGGTCGATTAGGCTACTCCTTTTGGGAAAACTGTTAATTTCTATAGGAAGGTGAATATCGTATGAATTTTTAGCTTGTTATCCTATTTACTTGAAACTTTACAAACATAACAGGGTTTATCCGGCAAAATTATTGTTTAAATATTCGTTTTTCACACTATTGCTAAGTAAGATAGAATATACATAATTAAGCAGACTATATGAAGCAGTTGTCTTTGTAAAGCAAACAGATATATTTTATAGATAATAAAAGATAGCCAAGAAAAGATGCTTGAAGATAATTTAAGAGATACGTACAATCTGAGCAACTACTGACTACTTAATGTGTATAATTTATTTTTATAATTACAGGTTACGCTTTTATAATCCGTGATTGTGATGATATGTGTCAAGACAAAGGTTTATCAGAACTTGATGTACATTACCAGTCTTGCACCATTTGCCATGCTGATTTATGCAACAGTGCCTTTTCTGTAAAATTAGATTCTTTTAATACAATAATTTTTGTGGTTTTGACAATGTCATATTTAGTTACAACATAGTTTAGTTATGATTATTGTTTTTATAATTGGCTGTTTAATTTGGAAATACCTACTGTTAAAAATATATTCAATTGCATAGATGTTGTAGTAAAGATATTTACTACTCATCCTATTGGTATTAATTACGTAGTAATTAAATTTATTTAAAAAGCTTATTTACAAAATATTTTCTAATGATTAAACTTTATGTGGTTGATTATTTTTTTTAAACTTTATCTAACACAAGATAAATAAACTTTCTCTGTTGTTAAATATCACGTATAAAAATTAGCTACAATTTTAAGATCTTGTCGCAAAGCAACGAAATCGGTAAAAGCAACTTAGGGAATATTTTATTATTATAATACTTAAGCTTTTCATTTTAAATTTTTCTGTGGACCAACATAAAATAAAAACCCTTCATATGGATTACAATTATTTAACTATAGGCACACAAAATTGTTAAAAAAGTATAAATTTATTTAACAATTTATAATATATATAATTATAAATTTATTTAACGACTATACCTTTAAAGTCATAGGTAATAATTTCTATATAAAAATATTATAAATAACATGAACATAAAGTTACATGACGGCTATAAATTGTTTTTAACGCCATCTAAAGTCTTATGAATAAACTTTCAAATATAGTCTGACTACAGTCGTTACTAAAACGTTTTAAAGTAAAAAACATCTTACATTTACACATTTATGTGCTTATATCTATTATTCATAATGTGTATTTATAGTAACAAGTCAAAAATATATCAGAATATAATAGTATGAAATCGTTAAAATTACAAATCCAAATGTTCTCTTTTTATGCGCTGGTTCTGTATGAACGTATCTTTATATCGACCTTCTAGTCTTCGACATACACGACGTTGTTCGGATTCTATTCGCCGTCACACTTCAGTCGTGTGATTTTCGCGCTAGTAGAGGACGTATATTCTGTTAGCGTAGTCATTTGTACATCAAGAGGAAAATTTGTTTTTTTTTAATCTTCCCTGAATACGTAAGAAACACAAAAGTAAGTAGTTTTCATAATAATTTAGTTCATATTACATTAATTTATAACCGTATCGCCAAAAATTTTAAGAAGTACAGCTTCTGATGAAATAACCTAAAACGTTGTGAATTGTCATTTTAAGATATATATATTCATAAAATATTAAACAAAAAAATATTGTTTCTGTTCTTGCAATTAAATAGTTGCTAATCAGTAAATTTCTTTATATTATATTGTTTTTTCACGCTTACGTAATTATGTCATCAAACTTGCACTCTGGGATTTCCGTTCTGACATTGATCTCCATGTGATCCTGACATACTTTGGTCAGAAACCAGCGCCAAGTCCAATTTAGATTAGCTAGCACGTTATCTTCTATTTGAACTGTAACATTGAAAAAGAATTTCCTTGATTTCATCATTGACCTTTGTGTTATGTAATGCACTAAGAAAATATAATGACCTAAGAATATTATAGGTACACTGATTTCCTTCAGATATACATTCCGTAATTAAATTTCTGTCTTTTGTTACACATATTTAAGTGGTTATAATTTGTTTTACAGAATAACAATGGGTGTACCTGCTGGCAACTCAGAAAATGGAAAGAAAATCTTTGTTCAAAGATGTGCTCAGTGCCATACTGTGAGTAACTATAACTATTAAAGCTGTCTTATGTTTCAAAAACTATTTTTTAATTAATAAAAAATATTTTAAAGTTTAATTTATTATTAAAGTAAGGGTTGACTCTTCGGTAACAACCCTTTAGGTGCGGGCTTATATTATTTTGTCATGTTTAATGCTATATTATTATTTAGAGACATTAGCTTCTTTATATTGTCCCTATCATAAAATCTTATACCTAATCTAATTTTGTGGTGTAAGTAAATCCTATAGTATTTTGTCTAAATAATAATACTATTTTGTTTAAATCTGATATTTATTTTTCATCTTAAAACATTTCCAAAAAATGGATTATTTGTTACCAGGAAAACATTGACCTGAAAAAATCATAAAAAAATCCAATGTATAACTATATGTAACAATCATTAAATTATTTCATAACAGGTTGAGGCAGGTGGTAAACACAAAGTAGGGCCGAACCTTCATGGATTCTTTGGCCGCAAAACTGGCCAAGCTCCAGGGTTCTCATACTCAGACGCCAACAAGGCTAAAGGTAATAATAGTTAATGTTATCACATTGATATTGTATAATGATTTAAACTTCTCCATAACTAATTTAAATTTAGTAAGTGCATTTATTTAAGTTATGGATTAAATGAACATCTTATGCTAGTATAAAGTAGAAAGGAACTTAAATATAATACTCACTATACTAGAGAAGTTAAATTATCTAGGTTAGATAATATCCAACCTTGACTGTTATAATCATGCTGATAAGGAATGTCCAAAAGAATTTATGAAATCATTAATCATTTTACTAATTAAGTGACTGTGGTTTTTTTCACCTTATTCGGTAGTTCATAAATTCTCATCTTTAGAATGTAAAATATGTTGCCAGTGAGAAAATCAAATATGGACTAATTGAATTAATTACTTAATTTAAATTTTGAAATCTGTCTTAGTACATAATGAGCCATTTAACCTAAGCTAATATTTTCCATTTTATAGGCATCACCTGGAATGAGGACACTCTCTTTGAATATTTGGAGAACCCTAAGAAATACATCCCTGGAACCAAAATGGTGTTTGCAGGATTAAAGAAAGCCAATGAACGTGCAGATCTCATTGCATACCTTAAGGAAGCTACGAAGTAACTGTAAAGAACTTAGGATAAATCATTGAAATAGAAGAATGCTCCATTACCTTGGCACATACTTCTTATTTCTTAGCCCAATCAGTATCATTATTTAATGTATTTATTGTACATTCATATAACACAATAGGATATTTTAAATCACTTTGTCATTGTAATTGGGACAATTGTGTGTGTGTACAAGTTATAATGTATGACAACAATTACTGTGTAGAATAACAATGTTGTGAATGTTTTTGATGTTATTAAATTATTAATAGATGTCATAATTAGTATTTTATTTGTATACCTATGCAATGGATTTCTATTTGATAGGTTCCATAATGTGTTACCTGTTATTTATTAGTTTATATTATAAAATTTTCGATAAACAATTAAATTCTATTATTTATTTCCTAAGTTTTATTTTACACTACTATTTATAATTGTTATACATACACTTTTTATTAAAGAAAATCACTATGAAACAACTATTACAGTGTGTTTTTACTATGTAAAAAAAATGCTACATATAAGTAGCATTTTTTTTACACCTAATTACTACTTTATCCAGAAACAGATTTTAAATTTGAAAATAAAGTTACGATTATAAACGTCTCTATATTTTACTTATAGTATTTCTGTCCTGACCCCATTATAATCTTTCTAAACTACCTAGCAATATTCGAAATCACTTTCTTGTTTTTAAAATCCTGAGATAGAATAGAACAAGAAACAGACTTAGAGAATTAGCTACTTTGCTTAACATAAATACAGCTTTTGTCATAATCTCTTATTTTCATAGCTAAGTTTAAAAATACATGTGTATTTAAATATATAAAACAAGATTATCCTATTTTAGAGCCTTAGGAACGCTAATTATAATAATCTCAGTGTGCGTAGAATTTAATATCTTGGCTTTTTTTTCCAAATATAATAATATACCCGTATTATGGCTTATTAGACAGAAAAGTAGTTTTATCGAAAATGAAGCAGTTTTTCTCTTTATGATATAATAATGAATGATGATACATGGACTGTTCAGAATATAAATAATTGAATCGTAGACTAAAAGTATTCGATCGTCGTTGAATTATGGCAAACATGTTTGTTATTTTCGCAAATTTTGATTTTGACGGCTGTCATTTGTCAGTATATTTTTTGAAACCTTCACATTAATGTGATTTGTGAATTTATTGAATAAACTATTACTGTTTTTAAAAAAAGGCTGGAAAAAAACGATATATTTTATGCTGTAAAACTCATGTGCAATGTGGAAGGAGTGAAATCAACAGCGTAAATAAGTTCATATAAAAATGTGCGAAAAAAAATTATCTTAAATGTAATACAACAATATATATATTGGTAAGTATTTTGTTAAAATTTATACTAATTTTATTCTTTATATTATATTTAATTTTATAATTATTTATTTGTGTAGTTCGGTGTTTGATTCCTTGCCAGATGATATGAAGATGTTGAATTTATAGCGCGAACTAGGTTAAATACCTTTATTTAGTCATGGCAAAGGCGTATGTGGTTTTGAGCTTCCATGAGACCCTATTACACCAATCTGACGTAGATCTTTTGAATGGACCATATTGGCTTAACGATACTATCATATCATTTTATTTTGAATACCTTGAAAAAATGATGTTTAGTAATGTAAGCAATATACTTTTTGTTTCGCCTGAAGTCACACAATGTATTAAAATGGTTACACCAGCAGAAATCAAAATATTTTTAGAGCCTTTAAATATAGAAGCAAAGAAGTTTGTATTCTTTGCCCTCAATGACAACAATTCACCTGACACCGCTGGTGGGCTACATTGGAGTTTGTTAGTTTATTCCAAGATGGAAAATTGTTTTTTTCACCTTGATTCGTCATCTGGAACCAATCATAACGTTGCCTGGGACTTTGCTAGTCATTTAATGACATATTTATCTAGAGGAGGTAAGTACTTTATTCCACAGTATTTAAAAAAGTGTTGGTCATGTGGTGTGTATACAAAAAGATATTTATTACAGATTTAATCAATTTTGTGGATAAGGAATGCATACAACAGACCAATGGCTATGATTGTGGGGTACATGTTATTTGCAATACTGAATATCTAGCTGAATATGCTAGGTCTCATAGTGAAATATCTTCATGTGATATGATGATCCGGATAAATACAAGTTCAAAGAGGAAACAAATTATTTCCATAATTGAAAATCTTGCTAGTTCTAGATAAAATATTTCTTTTTCAAATGTTCTAAGGATATGTTAAAATATAATTAAGTAGTTTTATCCCTAATGATCTTTCTCATTTTATATTTTTAGTTAATAATAACTCTGTTGAGTTATTATACATTTTATTTTTAGTTTCTTAATTTGTGTGATTGTGTTTAAAAATTTATAATAGTTTGCTTATTGTAATGTTGCTACTGTTCATTAGTTGTTTTTATAAAAATTAAACTAAACTATTGACTAGTACAGTCTGACACCTAATTTTTGTATATGATTTGATAATGAAATGAGACCTATTTATTATGAAGAAAATAGTTTAAGTATTCCTCCATAATTGACATATTATAAGCGAATTTCATTTTGTCTTGATAAAAAAGAAAGAATAAGTGTTTAAAACACTTTTAAAAATAATTATTTATTCATTCATAATTTATATAAACAATAATTATTCTAAAAATTAAAATGTAGATCAATCACCACTTAGTAATAATCATTTTATTTATTATAAAACAGAATATTCAATTTTCAATATAAAATTCATTATTTAAGAAACAATACTGACATCTTTTAAGTTGATTTAACATTTTGGGGTTCAATCCAACCACCAAAAGCTTTATCCAATTCCTCAGCTACAGCAAGACAAAGTCTGTCATTGTCATGATTTGCAATGACTTGAATTCCAATTGGAAGGCCCTCTCGGCTTAATCCTAAAGGTATGTTAGTTGCTGGGAAACCCAAACTATTTATTATTGCTGTATATGAAAAGTTCATTGACCTTAACAAAGGCTCATTATGATACAAAGCTGGAGTTGGATGAGTGGGGAACAAAAATACTCCATCATTTCCCAGCATATCCTTAAAAGTGTTTTCTAACTGATCTCGAAGTTTTAGATATGATTTATATTTTTGGTCCTCATATTTGACACCACCATAATCAAATAAGGCTGTAAATAAAGCAATTAATGTATTTCCTGAACATCCAATAAAATTTTTAACAATTTCTTTAATTATTGATAGAAAGCTATAATCTTTCATAAGGTATGAACCAAAAAATTTTGTTGTCTTCATGTTTGCGAACCAAATAGCCAATGACTTTCTAAGAAGATCTATGTTTTTCTCTTCTGCAACTATTTTATGTTTGATGTTCAAATATTCTATTACTTTCAGTAGAGCTGTTTCAATATCTGGATCTACTGAATCTGTGAGTGGAGCATTGTTATTTATCTGATAATATACTTTCAATTTTTCCACATTGACAGGTTCATTTAAGTTGAGTTTTTTGCTATTCTGGCCAGATATTATTTCGAGAATTGGTCTTAAATCTACAGCATGTCTCGTCATAGGACCAACACCTGAAAGTTATTAAATATAAATATTTAAATTATACAAAAATTATACCTAGTATTTCTTTAGAGATCTCCCTAAGTTCAAATGTTCACAATTCTATAAAATAATGTTTATGTATATGATCCTTAACAAATGTATACATTAAAATACAATATACTGTTTGAAAGTACTAAAACTTACCTAAAAATGAATGGAGGAATTCTGAATTTGGTGTGGGATACTGTCCTGCATTTGATACTGTATTCCGCGATGGTTTATGTCCAAAGATTCCATTGAAAAATGATGGCATACGAATTGACCCGCCGATATCAGAACCTATAAAAGTGTGTCAAAAATATAACTTATTAATTTATAACTGTATATCTTTTCACTAATCAAGTAGATTAAAATTTTAGTTTCTAGTATTTATAAATAAGGATGTGTATAGTGAGAACTTTGTTAGAGTTGTAGAGAACTATAATATTGTGTTGGTAAAGTAAATGAGCCTGTATCTTACCAATTCCAAAAATACTTCCAGCAGCTGCTTGCATCGCACCCTCACCACCCGAGGAACCACCTACAATTCGTGTGGTATCATAAGGGTTATTAGTCCTGCCATAAACATGGTTGTGCGTTTCCCACCTAAAATTTTACAATAAAGTTAGTTAATTTACTAAGATACATTTCAATTCCCTTTCAGTGTTCATAAATGTGAAAAACAATATTACAACATAATACCTACCATTTGATTGCTTTAAAAGAAAAAACTGCAACACGGTCAACACCGATATAATACGATTTTATTATAATGTATTTTACGTTTCATCGGAACAGGAAAATACTTACAAATATCATATTAAAAATTCAAATGCACAAAAAATATTTAAATTGGTATTTCCATGATGTATCGGTTGGCGAAAGGTAGTTAGTAATTTTAAAAAGAATTTTATAATGTCAACGATAAATCCATTTAATAGTATAGTTTATAGCATAATCGTAAAACAACAAAGTAATTTCTTAGTGGTTTACGTAATGTAGAAACTTTTCACTAGCCTACTGACATTTCATTGTTAGTTTTGTCATATATTTTTTAAATAGCGAAATGTTATCCTTTAAACGAATTTTATTGTTCATCGGTACTTACCACATGCAAACCTCGGGTACATTTGTGAGACCAATGATAATGGCACCATTGTTACGTAATAATTTAATGACTTCAGCATCGTCGTCAGCTATGAAATCTTGTCTTGAAACTAATCCAGAGGTTTGATGAAGACCTAGAAAACAAACAATGTTACATAATCTAATTAACAGACAGAAGTTTAAAAATCATCGTTTTTCAAAAATATAATTACTAAAGTGACTAACTACGACGGTGAGTACCTAGATTTCAAATAACATTTTGAAAGTATAATGTTGCAACCTGCTTTGTTAAATATTTTTTAAAATTCTAGAATAGGTAACACTGTTAATATGTAAAAATAATGTATTATATTTCAGCCGTAACTGTACCGCCTGAATAGCAGGCGAAATATCGGGATATTAAAAAATTGATTCGTTTTAACCTTCAATAACGGCATAGGCGTGTAATAAATAACTCTGTTAAAGTATATTCTTTTAAATATATTATTTTACTGATTAGAATATAGCTAGTTGCCCGCCATTAAGCCCTTCGAAAAAATAATTTATTCAAAGAACACGTTCCAAAATTTCGACAGATTCAGATATCTCTTAACCTTATGTGTGAAATAAGAAATCACGTTTAGCAAAATGGTGTCCTAAAAACATTATAGACTGATTTTTACTATTTCCTGACCGTCTATATTTGTTGAATATTAGTCTAGACACTTGTTGGTTAGAAAATGTTGAGTAAAAAATTCTACATAATTGTTTTTTATATTATAAATATAGTGGTTTATTATCGCCGTTTGTTTTACCGTATAGTGATTTCATATCTACCTTTAACGGCTATGCAATCTTTAGTTGTGAAAGGTACACCCAGTAATGGCTTCTCTTTCAGTAATTGATCCGGGGATTTAGTTCCGCTACGTATGAGTTCATCAGCCTCTTTAGCCTCTTTTAAAGCTTTTTCAAAACGATTTTCTACAAAGCAGTTTAGTTGCCCGTTAATGTCGTTAATTCTATTAATACATTCTTCTAATACTTGCACACTTGTAATCTGGAAAATGAGTATAAGGTGAACTTTAATAATGAACTTATAAAATATGAACATACATGAAGGTATGTTTGGCCAGCCTTTTTAGGCGCGGCTATTTTATAGTAAAATGGTATATAGTATGTATAAATATATATATGTGTGTGTGTGTGTGTATTTTTAAGTCAATGATAATGAAATATAGTCTAATTTAAAAATAACATTGGGTAGCGGCAGAAATGTCCATGAAAATCGCTACAGGCGTTGGAGAGCTTAGTCGAAGCAAATCATACATTGTAGAAAGCCATATTTGACATTACTATTCAGTCAGCAACAAACCATTAGATAGAGTTTTGATAAGTTTTGTGTCTGTGTGCGTAAAGATATGTGTATTTTATCATTTTTTTGCGGCACTTATCATTATTTATAAAGATCTCTGTTATGATGTAGTAGTACGTATTATAATAGTATAGAAATACTTTAAGTACAAGTCGAATAACAAAATTGAATCTTAGTAAAAGCAATATTAAGATTGGAAAACTTTATAGTGTAATAAAACTTAAATAGTGCCATAAACTACCGCAATACCACGACATGTTAGCAATAGACGCTAACTTATGCTATTAATGAGTAGTAACTGATGATAACTAAATGGTAGGAAGGTAAAAAGAATTAAAATAGTACAAATAACTACTAATTAGAAGAAATTATTTACTCGCAACTGACGTTCCTAATACATTTAGTTTATAGATGGGCAGATTTAAACTTCAAGTTGTTGATATATTAATGCCGTAAAGTTCCTTGTGACAACTATTAGGGCGCAACTTTAGGCAAACGATTAAGGAAAAAATGTTGTTATGATGTAACCGTCTAGTTTGGCGGCTGAATGTTAAGTTTTTTTATTAATTTTAACTTTGTTTTATGGGTAGACCTACAACCGAGTGTAGGTTCTTGCTCAATGTGTAAGTTCATCAGTACTTAAACGTTGGATTGTGTAAACATTAAACGATTTATAGCTCCATTTCTACGAAAGACATCCGGCTTCTTTATGATTGCCTAGGAGTAACCAAAAATAGACATCGCATCAAAAAAATTTCCCCTGATTGATACGTTAAGCGTATGTTTTTTATTTCAAAGTGATAAATTAACATAAATACCCACTCACAGAACACGCACAACTAGTAATATGATTTCATATTAAACTTAAAAATCCAGGTAACTTACTATCCTCGCAATTCTCATAATAATCAAGTCTAATTAAACAGACTACTTAGTACATAACACAGTGGTAGGTACATAAAATGATTAAATAATTATTGATAACATACCTACTATAATATTTTATATATAGTCGTTGTCGACATGAACTGTTACTCATTTTTTACACATCTGTACTTCAATGATTCATGGATATTATTGACGTGTCGCCTCATAATCAAAAGCAACGACTAATTTAAAAAATCATTATTATTATTTCAAATATCACTATTATTGTATGTATGATGATAGTATTAAGTTATTTTTCTGCTAACTAGCCGGACCCAATGTTGCCTTTTCCGTGACTGTCACAAGATTTAAATATTATTGTGGCAAGCTAAGTTTTATGATAAAACTCAAAAATTATGACAAAAGGGGATTTGTCTTTTGTTGATTCTATCTGTGATATAATATATCTTGCTTCTATCAATGCAATCTTAAACGAGTAACATCATACTTAATTAAAGCTTGTTTAGGCTATACATATATGTATATCAAAAATTGACACCAATGGGTACTTTGTATTCACAAACCTCTCTATGTCTGATCTTCTTCGCCACTTCAATAGCCGGTTCTTTTAGTATATCACTAGTTATAACTGGGATTTTTTTGCTATCGTTGTAATAGTATAAACTAAAGAAAAATCTAGCTATCTTTGCAATAAATCTTCTCACAATGTGGATCACTTTTAGTTTCATGGGAGTCTGTTTATCTAACTCCATTTTAAAAATTATAACACCACTATAAACTTTTCACTACTGTTTATTGATTATATAAAATTGTTGAGAAATAGTTACTAAGTTGTAGAGTTTATAAAAATCAGACTATCGAGATCGTTGTAAATTAAAATTATTAAAAATACATCCACACACAACCGCTCCACGAAGCGTTCAGCTTTGAGACTTATTATAATTCACTGTATAAGTGTGTAGCCGCTAGTCCATACTCTGTACATAGGTTCAACACTGAACTTGTTTTGTATTAGTCACATTGTTTCTCTCTCTTTCTCACTTGCGAGCCGAGTGAGTTAATCGAAGCGAACGGCGTCTATCTGTAGATAGTTTCCTCCAATATTATATCCAACTATATTTCGTGGTCTCATTCAGAGACTACTTATTACTTTAAATTTACACCATATTATTATTTTTCTTGTTGTCAATGATGTGTTGTAAACGTAATTTTGACATACATTATCAGTGTCGTCATCCGATATCAACTACTTATAGATACGTTCATACCTTATTTAATATTCAATTATATTATTGTCAAGCAAATAATTTTTAGTGAAATTAGAAAACTTACTTGTTTAATACGTACTTATTATGGATTAATGAAAAACTGATTACAGGTTATAATTTAGTTTTATAAATTAAAAAAATATGATTTTTACTCGCTTGTCTATTTTACTGCTTGCATCTTTATGGATTTTAGTGTGAATTCGTGCCTCGTCATGTAGATATATAGATAATTTTTAAATTTAAAAGGACTACCATAATATTGATTAGCAACACCAATCTGAGATTAAATTATAATATGATTTTCTAAAACTAAATTTAATTAATATTGATCATGTGATTCTATTAAGTTGATATCGTAGTAAGGTGGTATCAATCTGAGACAACGATAACTTTTATTATTTAAAAATGTAAGCACCTTGCACTTCTTGACACTTTAATGAATGAAAAAGAAAAAAGAAACTTCAATAGTTAAGAAAGTACAAAATTTAATCTGAACTTCCCAACTTTTCCTTCACTTATTAGATTTTACATGTTATGAAAGTGTTAATAAATTTTAGTATGCGTTGCTTTTACATTCCTAAAATATATTCACATTACACCTCAAATATGTTAATTCAGTGTTTTCATAATATATTTTTATTAACAAAAATTTGATGTCTGAGATAATATTGACTATATAGTGCCTAGATATTATCTACTAATTTACAATTCAAACTATACATGTAACCAAAATATTCTTGAATTTATCGAAAGAATTATGTTTTTTTTAATACAACCGGTTGATAAGAAACAAGGAAAGTTACATAAATTTAATTCATTAAAAATAATTTTTTACCGCAATACGAACACTGAATTCAATATATGTTAAAGATATTGGACCTTTTAGAATAATCCGCATGAATCTCATAATTTGAAATTTTAAAGTAATGTTTTAATATAAAATAGATAATAATAATAATGCCATTCGCTCGTTAGCCGATATCAAAATCCCAACAATAAATTTAAAATCAAAGCATTTTTATATTTGATACATTAATTACTAGATACATTTAAAAACTTCTAACCTTTTCATCAAATAGACAATTTTAATGATCCATATTTGTTGTCTAACTATATTTTATCACATTTAGTAAGGATATGAATCTCATACATAATTTAAATATTCTAACGGAGATCTAGGTATTACTTAAAGTTACTATATAAAAATCCACTCGTCTATTGTCAATCGCACTGCAGTGTATAATTTTCACTTTTTATTTTGTGGTTCAATCCAACCTGCGAAAACTTTTTCTAATTCTTCTGCTACGGCGAGACACAGTCTGTCATTATAATGATTGGCTACCACTTGTATTCCTATTGGGAGACCCTGCCGGTTTAAACCTAGGGGTATAGTAGTTGCTGGAAAACCAAGGCTATTAAACACAGATGTGTACGAGAAGTTATATGGCCTGAAGATAGGTTCATTATGGTACAACGCTGCGGTTGGGTGGGTAGGACATAAAAATACTCCGTCGTCTCCGAGCATATTTTTGAATAAACTTTCTAATCGTTGGCCAAGTTCTGTAAAAGTCCTATATTCTTCACCTTTAAGATCGACGTCAGAAATTAGTGCCATGACAAGAGGCACAAACGTAATTTCTGAGCATCCAAAAATATTTTTCATAATTTCTTTCAGTATCTTACACTTGCTTGCATTTCCTAAGATAAATGAAGTGGGAGATCGTTCTGACGCGACGCTAGCAAACCAAATATTCGGCGATTGCTTTAATAGTTTAATATCTTTCTTTCTTGCCACTATTTTATATTTTATATTGAAATAATCGACGACTTTCATGAGAGCTGTTGCGATTTCAGAATCTACAGAATCGGTGAGCACTGCATTACTATTTATCTGATAGAATATATTAAGTTTTTCAATGTCGACGGGTTGATCTAACTTCAAATCTTTACTCTTTTCGGCAGTAATGATCTGCAGAATTGGTTTCAAATCAACAGCAAATCTTGTCAGGGGGCCGACTCCTAAAAATTAAATAAACCTAATTAGTAAAAACGAGAGCCAATCACATTTATAAATTTTCATTGGGAACACAAATTTTATATTGAGATTAGGTACAATCCATAGATACGATTTTATTGCCATTATTTGTAAATATCAATAATGTATTCAAATTTTATAAGTTTAAGATACCTTTAGTTGTTGGAGGAAATTTAAACTGTATTTAATAGAACTAAAACGTGTATTTAGGTTGTCCATTAGTCTTACGAGTATTAGTAGCAAAATATACCTAAACAGGAATTTTCTTGTTCAGTTGTCACTGGAGGATAATTTCCTTTATTAGAAATCGTCTTCCTTGTTGCTTTATGACCAAATATACCATTGAAATAAGCTGGCATGCGAATTGAACCTCCTATATCGGAACCTAAAATTTTAACATACAATTTGTTATTGAAGTCTTGAGAGCTCCGCTATTTTTTCAGTGTTGGTATTTTCGTCCTTATAATGCATAATACTTATTTTATTCTCTCAAATCATTATAAACACTAACCAATTCCGAAAAAACTTCCAGCAACAGCTTGCATAGCCCCTTCGCCGCCAGAAGAACCACCGACTATTCTTGTGGTGTCGTAAGGATTATTTGTCCTGCCATGTATTTTGTTATATGTTTCCCACCTAAAAGAACTTGTACTTTGAGAATTAACAAAGTTTTATATTTTAGATAGTAAACAAAGTACTTTAAAAGTTTAAACCATCATTTTATTATGGGAATTAGTTTTAACATTATTAGATAATATAATAATTATATAAAGATAATAATAACTTATTTCACTTGTTGTTTTGGGTGCCCGTGTAAGAGCAATGGAGTTATTTCATCAGTAAATAAAATAATGAGCACAAATTTAACACATGAAGGCATCACCTAGTAATGAATATAAAGATATACTAGAATTACTAGACTTGCCAATGAAAATGTAGCTTACCACATACACAACTCTGGTACATTGGTAAGACCAATGATAATAGCACCTTTGTCACGAAGTAATTTAATAACGTCAGCATCTTCAGAAGCGATATTATCCCTTTTTGAATATATTCCACAAGTCACAGGAAGACCTGGAATAATTAATAATTAAGGATGAAAGTCATTGTTTGGTACCAATTTTACTGTATTATCTATTAGGTATTCATACTCATGCACTTGTTAACATAGTTACGTTAATTAAATTCATGTATCAATTTTTTTGCTCTTGGGCAATCCTTTAATTAGTGGCACAGTAATGAAATTGGTTACTCTTATCAAATTATTTTGCCAACAAAGAAAGATGCTACGCTATATCTTATAACGTGACAAAGGAAAAGAAGCTCTCCTGACAATAATCGTAAAAATAATAGGCGTAGACCTAAAAATTTATTAGGCTATTAAGGAAGCATGTTGATAAATATATATTTTTTTCTTTTAGATACAACAATTACACGTGACATGTTGACATTCTTTACTATTTGTCCGACAATTGAAATAAGCTTTATCATAAAAGGAGCTTTACGTTTCAATTAGTATTTCGAAAGAGCAAAAATATCTAGATCAATAATTTCTCACGCATTACTAATTGCAATATAATTCAGAGTATCTTTTTCTGGGATTTTCATAAGTATTTATTTATCAAAAACAGTTTTTGTATTATGTCTATCAATTGCAGCATAAGTAAATACCTTTAACATAAATGCTATCTTTTGTTGTAAATGGGACACCTAGGAAAGGTGTTTCCAGATGTATCTGTTCCGTAGATTTAATTCCACTTTGTATGAGTGTATCAATATCTCTTGCTTCTTCTAAAGCGGACTCAAAGCGGTCTACAACAAAGCAATTGAGTGTGGAATTCACTTCACCAATTCTTTTGATACATATTCGTAATACTTCGACACTTGTGATCTTGAAAATGAAAGACAGTTTTAGTGGCCTTGACATTTAGAAAAGAATAAAACTGATTTCTTTATTAAATCGAAGTTTACGTTTTTGAACAAGTATATAATCTAATCTATCGTATTGTCATAAAACATTTCTTAAAGGCTATAATATAAAAGTAATAAATATCAGAAATAATTTTAAAACGCAATTTAGTACTTAAGTAGGTAGTAATATAAAATGTAATTTTATATCCGTCGAGAGCGATAATTCCTTTTATTCTGGATATAATTAAAAAATAGAAACTCAATGAAAGCCTTTTGATACAAAAAATTTCCTTTAACAGCTTATATCACCAACGTAAGCAATTGAAAAACATCTTTATTCTTTTTTTACGACTGAAAGCAAAGTGAATATATGAAGTTTTTGATTTATGTAAATAATAAATAATTATGTGTAAAACTACACATTTACATACTTCTTTATGTCTAATTTTTCGGGCAACTTCGATTGCTGGTATTTTCAAAATATCGTCACTGATAGGAGGAATTGTTTTTCTTCTACAGCATGAGAATAAATAAGAGAAAAATCGAACCATAGAAGCTAAAAATAATCTAAAACAATTTAAAATTTTCACTGAGAATGGCGTTGATATATCGACATCCATTGTACAATTCATTTTATTATAGTAAAAATGTACACTAAAATTGACTAAAACACTTAACACACTCAGGCCTCAGTCCATATTTAACAAATTTTTATCAGATACTGGATATCAGACAGATAATAGTATCGTTAAATCCGTTTGTAAATTCTTGGCTAGTAATATGCAGCCACTCCGAACTCCTACACGTTACTTAAAACAATACGAACATCCTCGATAATAACTGAAAATGGGCTTAGCAGCCACCACATTTAATGACGTCACTGCAATTCAATTTTTTTTTTATATACTGAGTTATGCAATGTTGTCGCTCGCGTTTTCACGCGAAGATGTAATTATTTTGCCATGATGCAACAAAGTGTCTTATATCAACTTCTAGGCAGTCTCTTTTGTTTTCATTTAGTTTTTCTTACTAGTCAAAATAAAACTTCTAAACATGTCTGACCATTATTTCTCAAAGTCTACTAAGGTTTTTATTCATAGGTAATAATAATTTGAACATATAAATATATTTATAACTGTTATTTAAAGATGTGGTTGATATTTGAACCAAGTTTATAGCATATCTTAAATAATTGGAATTTAATTGTTTAAGATAATTAACGTAGTAATGATAATTTTCATATAGGTTAGGTAAGAGTTGTTGAAAGATACAATATCTAATAAGAGGATATTACTCATTATTCATAAATGATAATATAGTTGACATATCTAGGTTTAATCAGTTGAAAACCATTTAAAGGTACGATATTCGCATTAACAAATTACAACCTATCAATGCAAATTATAAATTATAAGTTTAAAGGTTTTTTTTTAAACTATGCATACTTAGTTTTTGCTTGCTTTTATTTTTTATATTTATCATAGTAGACATCTTTAGCTATTCAAGGAATTTTGTTTTTTATTACTTTTGGAAATAGAACCTGAAGTTTGAACACCCATTTCCCATCTATGAATTCAAATGATTTGTGATCCGTACATAATTTCAATATACCTTCCACGTTTTTTTCTTCCTTCGTCCGTTAGTGTCGTTGTAGACAAATACAGAAGTGTAAAAGATTTGTTCGTTTTAAGATTACGGAATTAAAATATAAGTAATATTAATATCCATATAAAATTCTTTTGTGTATTAATTCGTTTACAATATTATAAAAAACGTAATATTGTACTGAGAGTAAAGTGTACTCCGAGTTCTTAATAGAAATCCATACTTCTTGGACATTGTAAATTAGATGTATATTAAGAGATTACGTAATTGTTATTTGAAATTGATCTTCTTACATTCTTTTCCTTATTTTACAGGTAAACATGTCGGAAAAGCCTAAAGATGAAGAAGCCAATACATCGACGGATAATAGTTTAAAAATATCACTACCTACAGTACTACTTTGTACTGATACTACTGAAACCGAAATTCCTCAAGCGAATATTATCTCTTCAGAATCCAAACTGTCTCTACCTTCAGCCTTAGGGACACCGACGTCGCCACTATTAGTGAATAGCCCATTGTCTTTGCCGAATTCACCGATTCCTTTTATGAAAACCCTTCAAACACGTTCCAATAAGTCCTTTGAACAGCCTGCTTCGACAACCTCAATACCACAGCAAAGTAACACAATGAAGAAACCCGTCATAAACCCAGGATCAGCTACAGGTGAGTTCGTTATATGAAACTATTCAAGATCAATTTTTATTACACTTATAAATAATGTGTTAAACAAATTGTTATTATATATTATATTCATTCTAAAACTTTTGATAGACAGTGCAATTCCTCTGCATTTAGTTACATAACAAACAAAAGGTGGCAGATAAAATGAAATAACTTATAATAAAAAAATATGTTATAACTGGGGATAGATTGGATAGGTTCAGTTTTTCTCATAAATAACGAAGTGGCTGAAAATGGAAAACGCAACACTGGAGTCTATATAGCGTTAACGAATAACCCGCAGGAGCGGCAGTTGAGCGCAGAGAGCGGCTGGCGCCGAACGCTGTTTCCACGATGCCGCCAATAACTTATTTATATATACTTTCTTGAGTCGCGTAAAGTAGAGTAGCCTGTATCACACGTGGAGTGAACAATGCATTTATCAGAATACAAAGGCGTTTAGAAATTATACAGTTCTGTTAACGGCGCTAAAATTAAATGGTATAAAAGGTATCACTGCGATGCCTTGCAACGCGGAAGTTGAAAATCTTTAACTGATTAAAGGATTACTGCATCTGTCTTGATTATCAACTATGAAAATTGTAAAGTGATGGATTGTAACGATGCCGTGTTGTGGATGTTGGTGGAATGGTAGACAGAGGCATCGACCTCCCGAATCCAGTACAGGTTCATACATACATTCATTTTTCTGAAGTGTTTACTAACAATTTTATTTATGTAAAACGTTTCTTCGGTGTATTTTATTATTTGAGTGCGCTGTAATTAGAGAAACAAAAAATAACATTGTTTTTGTTATATTGGTTTACAACGTTTATAAACAAAATACAAGAACTTCTATAACTAAACCGGAATCGTTAGTACGTTTTAGGAAAATTCCTAAGATAAGAAATTGTCACAAATGCAACCAACTTTTCAAACATGACTTGAACAAAAATGCATTTTTGTATAAATATTTTCTTGTAATATTTTATCCTTTATAAAGATACATATAAAAACCTTTGCCCAATATTTTTCAATCTCTATAATATAATGTGATAGACATGTATGTGTCTATCATATTCGAATTCTAACTAAAGGCTACTTTCTTTTAATTCTTAGTCTTATTATATTATATCTCTCAGTTTGTTTAACTCTTTTACCAATTTTAACCTATAATATCAATATGAAATGTTCGGTTTTGACGTCATAAAGTATTGTTGTCACAGGTACTTTTAAGGAAGGCATTGTACTGTTCAATGATAGCATATTGATTATTCACTCGCTACCATTAGGCATTGAATTATTGTATCTGGACTGTCTAACGTGTTATTAAAAGTGCAATGTTTTGTTGTATTTCACCTGAAAAAAGTGACGTCTCCGAGACAAACCGTGATATGTCAGGTACTTTGCTTGTAGTTAGATTGCATAAAGTATAGATAAGAAAGTTTATTTAAGTATTGTCTGTTCGTGATATATAGTTAAAGATATATCATTACATATTTATTATTCCGTTTTATATACAAACACTATCCCGTATGTGTAAAGCACTGCTGAGAAACTCAAACATGAAGTTCGTAAAATTAAAATCGTAATGGTAATCCAAGTAGTGAGTTAATATAAATCTATACTAATATTATAAAGCTAAAGAGTTTGTTTGAACGCGCTAGTCTCGGGGACCGCTGGTCCGCTTTGAAAAATTCAGTGTTGGATAGTACATTTATTGAGGAGGAATTATATTGTATTTTGAAAAAAATTAGGTACCCTTACCAAATGTCCAATAATGCAACCTAAGGTGTAAAATTGAAATAAATGCGAGCGAAGGCCGCTGGTAAGAGCTAGTGTTACTTATTTGTAAATAAATGTTAAAACTAGCATTAGAAATGCTAAAGGGTACAGAAACTCACTCTTTCTACGTTTACCTAACGAGCGAAGTAAATTGAGTTTATGTTAAAATCCTAGTTTATATGCAGGACTCGTCAAAGTGGGGTAACAAAGTTCAGAACAGACCAGGTAAAGGTCTTAGTTATAGATAGGTATATTCTCAATTTCCTGGATTAAAGAAAGTAAATTGAATCACGTAGAAACCGACCTTGATTAAGGCTTAGGAGAAATTAATTAACTTATAACTATTCTGTGAAAACACTTTAAAATAGACTACGTTGAAATAAAAATATAATTCTTTTTTTAAACCTAATTTGCGCGTCCAACAGAGTTTAATTGCTCTTACATGAATAACTAAAATATGGTTTTTGCTTTTCTGTAAATTTTCAACCGCAATAACGGTATTTAATTTAACGAAGTAGCCTCTTGATTGTATTATTCATGAATCGTTTAACTAACATATAATAGTAAGGGGTAGTTCTCAGTTATGGACAAAGTTTCCGATAAAATCAATTATAGTGCCGGAGTATTAATGGAAAACAACTTTAGATGAGTTTACTCTACGAACCACACTCAATTACATGTTATGTTGTAGACGCTATGGCGGAAACTTTAATTATCCTCAATATCCTGTAGGGCTTGACAAGATTGTTGATTCAATGGGCCTAATAACTACTCTGCATTGACGGATCGTACTTTCCAATTTCGCTTTCCGGTTGATATACCATTTGTCATATGGAGCCATAATCCGATATCCGAAATAAAATAGTTCATTCCAGGGTAACTCGATCTGAGATGAAAAACATTCACAATAAATAATTGGTATATTTTTTATCAAATTTCTTCAGATTCTATAACGTCAAAAGCCAACGACGTTTTTTGTTTAATATTAGCAAAAGTGCTTTTTTAAAAGAACGCTTTCATCCTTCAGCTGATAATAATCATTTTTTGATGTTCCTGCAAAGCCTTTACAAATATTGAAATTAAAATAAGTCCCTATTTTTGTGCTTCTTTAAATTATATCTTCTTTGAGTCGTTATATTCTATACTGGAAGAAGGGTGAATTACAGGAATATGATTTATTGACACAGCATTTTACCCTTCCAGAACTCCTAAAAATATTATTCGGGTTTGCCGACTGGCGTCTAAGCAAATGTTTGTGATCTAAATTTGGGTCAGGTTTATTTGCTGCTTGTAAAAGTCGTGATGTCCTCTGATGTTTACGCTGAATGATGTATGGGGCCAATCCCAAGAGCATTAAGGTTTACACGGTTATAAATTGCGGAAAGGGAAATATATTTAATGGGATTTAGTTACGGAGACCCTTATAGCGCAGGTCTTGTTGGGTTTTATTAGACAATAACCTACAAATTATAAAAGAATTTAAATGATTGGATAGGTCACCTTCAAGAAATTTTTAGTTGTCAGCTGTAGCTTAAGAACATTCGCAAAGAGATGAGTAGATTCGGATAACATTTGGCGCACAGATATCTTAATTTGATAAGTTCTGTCTATACAATAATCTATATATAATATTATTATGCTGAAGTGTTTGTTTGAACGTGCTAATGTCAGGAACCGCTGGTCCGTTTATAAAAATTCTTTCAGTGTTTGATAGTAAGTACATTTATCGAGGAAGGGTATAGGCTACATTATATTTACCAAAATTAAGGATCCTTACTTAAAGTCCAACAGTGTAACCCAAGGTTTAAAAATCGAAATGAACGCGAGCGAAGCCGCTAGCAGAACCTAGTTTCAGGATAAAATGTTATTTTAATGTCAACGCGGACGAAGTCGCTGGTAATTGTGAGTAGTTCTTAATTGTTTGTTTTACACTGAAGTGGAACTGCTATATGTAAGTAATTACTAAAGTACTATATAGA
>JAOSYY010000015.1:2397688-2422389 GCA_025727935.1 Hebomoia glaucippe
ATTTTTATAAACAGTTATGAAGGTATGCGTACTTGCTTACTTGTAAGCCCTTTTATAGATAGAACTTATTGTAGATAAAAAAAACGTCACACAATGTGGAAACATTAAAGAAGAGAAGGTAATTTTTAAATGTATTTTATGGTACAAAAACTTTTAAGATCGTATAAAAAATTATTACCATTTATTTTTATTCTTAGTGTCAAAAGAATGTAATATACAATTAAGTTTCGATTAAATTGACATCTTAAGGTACGCTCATGGAAAGAAATATTGCAACTTTATTAATAGTATTAATTTTTTTTTCTAGCATAGTGAGAAAAATTAACTATTTGCTTATTACATATGTAGGTACTTAACACCTCGGCATTGTCTAATTGTAGTTCAGAGAATTTTATGTAACTAGTTTACTACAGTTTATAAAATTTATCCAATAATGATCACTAGCGAATCGATATAAGGCTCATAATTATTTGCCTTAGTATAAACTATGAAATAATCGATTGGTCTATTGTACTGTCATTGTGGCTTAACTTCGCAAAACAATCTTAAAAAACGACACAATACTGCAATTCAGAATGCTGCGTATCTACCAATTTCTGTGGGAAATTAGTAAAGGGAGCGGAGTCAAATAAAATTTTATACTAGAGTCTAGTACATGACAATAACAGCACTTTTCTAAACGCATTCAAAATTATAAACGGTACTTATCACATCATCCTACATAAAATTAACCCAGCTAAAATCGCGGAACCAGGAATACAAAATATTCTAGGACTATGATGAACATACATAACACACCATATATGTATATTTAAGCCGTATTTATCGAACTGTTATTTTTTTCCATTGTACCTATATAAATAAAATATTTAAGTAGTTCCATATTTATTTGGATAATAGTATGTACAAAATAATTAAATAAAACCATGAAACATTATACTTGGTGAGTTTTATATATTCATCTTAAAAAAAAGATTTTAAAAACAGAAAATTATCCATTGTATTACTATGTTCACGTAGTTAATAATTATCTCAGCAACAAAAATGTATGCATCCATAATTATATAGATAACACTAATATTACATCACGTTGCGGGGAAATAGGACGTGTTTTTCTACTCGTAAGCTAAGTACACTTTTCATATACTGTTCTTTATCGATAGTACTCAATGTTATCATTATTCTAGACGTTTTGTTTCATAATTATGTCGATAGTCACATACAAAATACGAATCATCAAAATCAAAGATGTTATTATTTACACAGATAATACAATAAAAATGTATTAAAAATACATAATACTGGTAATCATTAAGTTACTAATAATTTGTGTACCACTTAACTAATTATACTTCTCATTAGTTATGTATTAATTTAACTGTAGATAGTAAATTATTAGATGACACGGCTCTTCTTTTGATCACGCAACTAAAGCGAGATCATAATCGCTTATTGTGACTGAAAAATAATATCATAGCTCTGCGGTAATACAAGGTTACATACCATTATTACGTTACAAACCTCAGTTAAACTACTCTGTGCGCTGATTTTACAGTATTTCTTGTTTTTTTTACATAAAATAATGGACGCTTGACTATTATTTCCTGCTATAAGCGGGTGGTAACTTGACCTAACACCCTTTTCAACTCCCAGTAAAATTCTTTAACCACTTTTTAACCTAGGACATTTGGTTATCAATATATGTATATATGTGTAAATTTGGTATATTTAATTTTTACTGTAGCAAAACGTAAAACATTGTGTAACTATTTATTTTTAATATTTCTCTGGCATATTACAGTTACATTCTCACGGAGTACGACGCCAAATACTCAACGAAAATGGATATTTGTTCACGACTTCCATAATGTGAGATTAGGATTTACAATTTTGAGATAATATATTGCCTATGTCTTTACATAGAATTCAAGCTTTCTCCGTCGAAACTTTCATTGAAATCGGTTTAAAGTTATTTTTGACCGTACAAGCAAATATTAGCGTTACTGGAGCATTTTTTTGTTGAGAATTAATTTTTATTAACTAGATTTGTATTTTAAAATTCCTTGGTCTGATAATGATAAAACAAAAGTGAAGAAATTTTTACTTTTTATAACAAAGCCATTTGCCAGTGATGTCTTATGAGAATCCGCAAAGTCTTTTCAAAGTTTAAACGGAACAAACATAAGGACAGACAAATATTGCATAAATTGTGTTTTTGTTAAACATATCGTGTATAATATATACATATGCAATTTAGCAGAAAAATATTATTAGAGATAATTTTAATGATTAAGATAAAAAGTCATTTACCGAATAGATTTTAAATAAGAAAGCGCGAAAGTACGCGACGACTGCTTAAACAGTTATATACCTTGTCGCAAAATGCATTCAAAACATTATCCACCTACTAACATTACTAAAGAGAACGGACACCGTTAAAACTACGATCGCAGCTGACACTAGTCATAAATACTTTACACGTCGATAAAAATTATTCAGGTCTATTTACTGAGTAACGGAAAATGTATCGCTAAATGATATCTTGCTACAATGTTGCCAGAATATACATTAAGAGTAAGTTGAAAACTTTGAATACTTTTGTTTCGATACAGAATTTTGTAATAGCTAGAGGAAAATTACTGGTATTTTCCTTTTTCGATATAATTTCTTTACGTTTTATGGTAAGTTATTTCTTTTACCTGTTTATATTGTAACATATTGTTTATAGAAGATCGCTTTTAAGTAATTTGTATAATATATGTCCCTAATTGTTAATGAAATAGTATTATTAAGCGTTTTAGGTTGACTATTCCAAAACGCTGTAAACATACAGACTTTGTTCATAACGTGCAAGAAAATTCCAATATTCTGCAAACACCCGTGGCCTGAATTCGCATTGCCTCGAAGTAATAAGTGTCGTTTCTTATGCAAATTCCAAAAGAGTTCATTGTAATAACTAGGTAATTTTACATGACTGTATCAAAGTACAGTACTGAACTACATCTTATACAAAAGAATATTTGTTCATGATTTATTTTTGATTTTCATAAAAAACATACTAAACAATAATAATTATGCTTTAATCAAAACATTAATCAATGTCAGCTGTGATAAGACAGGAAATATTGCGATGAAATTAATACGCAAAATATTAAGAATTGAAATGTGATGAAACCTCAGTTTTTTATGAAAATATATTCTATGATACTAGTTAATTTTTATTACGAAACCTACCATGGTTTAAATGATCTAACAGATATTTTACAAATTTAGGATTCAGTTCAATTATATAAAATTAAACATTATTCGGTAAAATTATAATTATCAATCTTCAAATACTACACAACATTACACTCGGCTTTGAAAATATATTTGGTTTTGGCCTAGAGCGATTGTCCTTTGCACAATAAATGTACCAGTATGTATATATGTATTCTCTTAGGTAATTTAAATTGTATGACCGCATTCAAAGCTGGCTTGTAACATATTTTATTATTAAGTAACATGTTACAGTAACGCACTTCATTATTCTTGTAAAATTCTAAATATCGAATTATGTCTGTTATTTTACGGACGATTGTTAATAACAGTTCTCTCAAACACTCCTTCCATTACTCACGTGACAAGAAGACACTTTGTTGATTAGTAAAGTTATGACATGACAAACCAAGGCGACATAATGGCCCAAATATTTAAATCGTGGTATTCGGGAGTATTTTGTTTGACCCAAAAATGCTTTTGTGTTAAATAAAAAGCAACAGGCACACATGTCTTTTTCTCCTGTGGGGTATCTATTTCGGTACGTCTTAGCTAGGATTTAGCTATTAAGAATAGTATTTTTTTACAATTAGCCAATGAAGTATAGTGATCGTCAATTAGCACGTGATTTTATGTTTACAGAATAATCAATAAATTATAGTTGCGGTCTCGCCCTGTCCCTGAAAATCGTTGAATCGCCAACGCCGATTTCATGATTCATTGAACATCAAAGAGTTTACACTCCGCTGCCCAATAGATTGCCTCCTGTATTTATACTAAAAGGTAAAAATCCGTGTACCTAGTAATTTAATAATATTATAAAAATTATATTTTATTTATTGCATTATTACAACAAAATATATCTGGTCCCAGAGGAAACGATGGGCGATGATAATCGCTTACTATCAAGTGAATCGTATACTCGTTTGCATTCTTATGCTAAAAAAATAAAAAGTACTATTGTAAAATTTTGAAGTGATTATAAAGCTATAATCCAAATGATAAAAGATAAAAATGGGGTATTTAATATATTATACAATGTTATGTCGAAAGTGTAATTATATAAGAACTTCACAAATTAAAGATTACAAAAGGTTTCAACTATTCAAGAACAAACAATTTTGCAAGTTATTTTAAAATACAATAAAACTTTGTACTAAAAACTTTGGTTATTCAAGGCAATTGTAGATATTAATAAGTTTTAGTAATATATTATGTTACTTTGTCTGCAGGCTTTTTCGCTTAATTATAAAATCAAGTCACGTAACAGTTACCAGTTATATGTATAGTTGTTTTGTTCGTTCTATTGTGAACACGAGCCATTGACAACACGGCTGTATAATTATTAAACTCTGTAATTCTGCCCGTAATTTTTCCCACATGAGAGATTTGGAATTTTACACCTCATACGAATTCAAGGTGCAATCACCTCCAAAGTTCACATAATGTAATTAGAAGTGACATGACCCCACATCTAATTCAATAAAATGAATAGTATATTCATTACCAAATAAGGTGTTAAAAAGCTTCTTCATTCATTTTTAATGATTAGCTGTTCTGACGTGAATAAATACGTTTTATATAAATATCTTGCATATATTTTTTAATTATTGTCTATTATACTGGCAATTGCATTTAGATTCTGTATTTTAAGTTATTTAATTTCACTACAGTGTATTAGTTAATTCAATTTTAACTTTAAAATATGACAGACAATAATCACATCGAAGGAAAGTCCCATTCAATCCTTATACGCCATTTACTTACTGAAAAAGATACTAGAGCAAAAACTTATTCTTAAATAGAGTAGCTATATAGGTAAGGTTGTTCTTGTACATCGTTTTGCTTATAGGATTAAGTTTTTGTCTTATTTTCACACCTATCTATAGTTTAAGAAAGTCTTCTCGTCCAGTTTGCAATACTAGCCTCGGGACCGGTTCTCGCGATACAGAAAAAGTGATAGTCATCAACATATCAAAACCTAGCCTTGAGAGCTCAAGCAAGGCGTGAGTTATCTCAAATGTATTTATATTCAGTTAAAGCAATCACTACATCTAGTTCAGTTTTAAGGTTCGTAAAGGCCGCTAGTGCCGATAACACTTGTCCTTTCGAAATTATATACATAGTTTCAAATGTGATCGCAAAACAGTTTATAAAATGCTACCATTTCTATGATGAAATCCTCTAGAAACTAGTCTGTGCGGGTGTTACTAAACATTAATTACGTAAAATAGTACATATAGCAAAGTTGTCATAATTGCAGTTATTATCATCATTTCTGTAACTGATAACACGTTATATTACATACTATGATCTAATAATTGCAGTGTCCTTTAGTTACATACAATGATATTACTGATCAATGAAAATGGCAGTATTCCAAACACAATAGATTCATGTTTACAAACAGTTAACGAAGCAGACGACGAAACATTATATATTCCTGCTGTAGAAATATATTAATTGTATGTGAAATAGATATTTGTAATAACATGTAATGTTTATAAAAACTGCCATAAGATTCGTTGAGAATTCTAAATTTTATTGAAAGTTAAGTACTTAGCAGAGACTTTGTCTTAGTACGTTTAACTAAAAATTAAATATCGTTTATAATATCTCCTAGTCATTTAAATTCACTTATGTAAAGTATTCATCATTTTAACCTTCAAAAATGGTTTTATATTAATTTAAATTCATATAAACAAAAACATGCACATAGAGTCTGAATAAAAGTAGTAAATTATATTAGAATAGTTAATCGCAAGAAGTTGTAGACGATATATAATAAATGTTGAGTTGCAATGAATTATCTCAGCATGGAATGAAGAAGAACAATATTGATCATACATTTAACACAACGCTCATATAACACACATACATTGCCAAACAAAACACCCGCCAAAATCTATTTGTTAAGCATGACGCTAAATTCAATAGTCTAGAGAAATCTAATTCTCCATAGTCCATACTTAATACCCTGAACGCTTCTTTTTACGTACTTTTACAAAACGTTGTATACCAACATGATGTAATTATAATCTATACTAACAAATAAAATATAAGTGTTTATTTGTGATATAAAAATAACCGCATTTGTTTTCAAGTATATGAACGCCTATTTACAGTAATTATACCAAAAACAGATTTTTTAAATACTGGTGTCTGTCAACAGTTGATATTATGTCACTGATCATAGTTTATTATTATTTTCAAAAAATAATTAAGAATACATACAAAATTGTAGAACCCATAAAAATCTGTCGATCCATTACAAAGGTTTGAATTCATGAATTTTTGACACTAAAAAATTATTTATTACATAAAACTAACGCGGCTGAAACTGCAGGGCGTCGCTATGTATTATATTATTTACGAATAGAATTTGTATTTTCAACAGGCTAGGAAAAAGTAATAAAATATTAAATCAAAACCAATAAAGAAAGGGACAATTTAAATTGGAATTAATTTGTAACAAGACAGCTTGATGTATTTTAGGTTACGAATAAGTCGTAGAATTTTCACGTATCATGAGACCATCTAATGAAGCCAGAACTACCTGTACATTACCCGCATGACAGGCGCACACGCCAAGCTTAGTGAGTGCTCTTGCGACATCACTTTCACTCGTTAAGCAATGCCAATTTATTCAATCTAGGCCCCATTACCCACTGTTTTGGATTGACACTAGTTAGAATTGCTTGGAATATGCAGTGATGATTTGTAATTTCCTGAACTTACAATTCCACAATCAGCTCTATGACAAGATTCACGTAGGCGGCCTTCCTCATTTGGGATAAGTGCAAGATGATTGTATATTACTTAAAAGGCACAATCATCTCAATTGATGCAACTAAATTTAAGTAAATATTTTCTTTAGACAAAAGAGGCTACTAACATTTTGAAATGTATGAAAATTATTATAACGAGAAATAATAATTTACCTATTACACTAGATACTAACATTTTTACTTCAAGTGTTTGGCAAACTCGTGAGATTCATTAAAATATAGCAACGACTCCGTTACACTCAGGTTTTATTCTCACGGTGTTCATAATTTTTATTCAATTATTGAAACATACATTACTATAGTATTAGACACAAGATAAAAGCGCCAGGCAATTATGCAAAGGTATTAGCAATTTATTTATATATATATATATTATATTAGGCTTGCGTGGATTGTTAATAATTTTTTTGTGTACCGAGATGTTAAAATTAAACCATTCGTGAAAAAGTTACGATACTGCGGTCTATACATATAACATTTACTAAAAAACATTACTAATAAGCACGTACAGCTTTATCCACAATCAAAAATAAAGTTTATCCATTCTTTTTCTTGACCTTTGTCAGTTGAGAAAAATTCACGTAATTAGTTCGCAACGATAATGGCTAGCCGGAATCAAAGCCTTCATTTACTTTTAAAGGAAGTGACTTGATTTAATTAAAAATAAAACCGTAATAACATATTTCATGTCGAGAACGGAACATACCGCATACATATTCTAAGATTAATATTTTAAATCTTTAATTCTAGCTATATTTTACTTTATTTACCTTACAATATATTTCTCTAAACTCAAACGTTTCGAAATTGAAACAAATTAAGAAACCACGACGTTTACAAAAAGGGAAAAATAATTTCTCAAATTCAAAAGAAACGAAAAATATTGATGTAAAGTGTAGATAAATCATAATCACGGAACATTTTAGCAGCCAATTGGCCGGTAGTCAAACAATCATAAAGTAAAGTGCGCAATTCCCTGGTTCAATGACAATAGCCAACAATGCTTGACGGATTTGAATGCGACTTCAGATCATTATTATATCAATGGAGAAATCTGTAGTGTAGGCGAATAGTACTGAGAGGTGATAGCAAAAAGCGTCTAATGACGCATTTGAATGCACCTTTATGCTTTCGTACGTGTTTTGACTGAATTCTTTGCAAATATCTCTTGTAAATATAGACAGTACACGTTCTTCATATAATAAGATTTTATTTAAATTATATTTGCCATGGCTTTATCCTTCTGTTCTTTCCTTATTGCTAAACTGATTGGGAAAATGTAGGTTCAGTTAGTACCTATTGTAAAATGTAGAGCATAGTTAATTAATGTTTGAGTCATTTACTTAAATTGCTTTTTTCTGAAATAAAAACCTGTATATTATAACTAGACGGTCCAAATACTATTAGTTATCTTACTAGTAAAAGTATATTAAAATACAACGGAAACTCTACCTTCCATAAACATTACCGCACTTATAATTTACAGCGATAATACCATTTTATCATTAGCCGTACTATTCGTGTTCTAGTTTATTATTTCGTACATAAATACCGTACCTGTCTTTGTGTTTTGTCTGGTAATATCACGGAGAGTTCGAATGATCTATTTTTCTTATCCCGACTGCCCGATCGCATCAGCTTTGTTGACGTTCGAGTGATGCTTTGCGCCTTCTCTGGCAACTTTAGCGCCACTATAGACATGCTTCGTGAAAGTCGCCGGCCTAACTTTCGGGTTCGCAGTGACATGGACCCGCTGAGTCCACGTTTGCGGACCTCCGGAGCCGCTGCATTCTCCACGGCCTCCTCAGACCCAGCCATCGCACTAACAAAACAAATCCCACTATGTCATCAATCACACTTCAAAACAAAACTTGACCATCATTTTGAGAAAGTTCAACAGTGATTCATCCACGAGATCCGTCTTTCACAATTGCACTTTTAAATTGTTAATCCGCATCGTAACTGTGCACCGATATTCGAGAGGGCACGACGTCTCCGCCAGATCATATGGTCACGAAGCCGGTTTTTGGACCGAACTATCCAAGATTTATTGACTATAAACAAAGATCACTAGTTGCTTTATAAGTTTTTTTAAATAGGCGGTAATTTTTGTAAGTATAAATAACCGATTATGCTATAGGAGCGTTTGTTATGTTTAAATAGGGCGCGTTATCGTGTTATATTATTCGACGAGTGAAACACGACGTGCGCACCAACGTTCGCGATCTTAACGACTAGAGGCGGTTTCAGCGCCTGACGGCGTTGCCTACTCGTTAAGTATAAAACTCGCTGCGACTTATCAACTAGATAGCGCTTTTTTTTTAAAAGTAACGTGTAGGTGAGTAAGTAAAGATTTCTGGTCGTGTATGGGTTCAAATAAGATAACATTTTAATGTATATATTGAATGATATTTAAAATATAGTACGTAAGTACGTTTAATTAATACTATTAAATTCAGTAATAAAATCATAACCTAAGCGTTAACAGAGTGGTCACAGTAAGGGATCACGACAATTTGGTAGTTTCCAATTAAGATCAAAAATGCATAATAATTCAGCGTCGCATTTAATAATGTTACAAACTTAAAAATTTAATTTTACGTATAGCACTGTTAGCGCTTTTTTGGCCATCTAAATAAACTGCAAACGCTCGCCGCCTGCGCCACTACCAATACAACTACATAGCCTCTCCTATTATCGAATGTTAGTCTATGACACTTTATTAATGTTCGTTTGTCTTCACAATAAGTTAAACAACGCTCCCACGAGATTTTTGACATTGATTCAGGATGTTCTCAATCCACTTAACGGTGTTTCACTAGCCTTTGACCATTTAACTGGATATTCTGAAACATATTACAAAAATATATAATTTATACTAACCATACGTTGAATCTTGATCCTGCCATTGTGGTTTATATAATGCCTTCGAGATACATAACTATTATTTCCACAATATTCTTACATATCAGTTTCAAGGTAATCATGTCAGGTATACAATAATCATCTTACAGTATCTTTTGTAGAACTGGTTAAATATTCCAGAAAGCAAAGATAGGCTAATATAACTGAAATATCACATATCTCATTTTATATTATATAATTGTAAAGACATAAAGAAAGTTTCGTAATCTCTATCCTTGTTGACTGCAATAACTTTTAAAATCTTTTTTTAATCTTAAATTGTAAAAATCCCTTTCAATGTTGTATATTCTATTTTTGATATAAATTGATACTAATTATAAGTTTTACTTATTGTATAAATTTTACATTCTACTTCGTTCTTCTTCTTTTCAGATAGATAGGTGTTTCCTCACCAACCGTATGACGAATTATATACGAACCGTATACGTACGTAAATTAAAGTATAAAGTAATATATTTTTAAATAAACTATAAAATATACCAGCTTTTAAATCAGCCGCGTACCAAAATATTGGTCAGATTGTGAAAATAACATTTTTTTTAAATCACTTTAAATCTGTATGAAGAACAACAAATTTCCAAACTGATAAAATATTCGACTTGTACCTTTTTATGCAATAAAGTTCCAACCAAATATTTACACTTATAACTTATGTGAATTGTCGACCTACGATTAAAGTACTCATTTGGTTATTTGAACTTCAAATTTTGAAGATTCATTGCAATAAGGTATGCGTCCGTTAAATTTTTTTTATCGCGTTGTTATGGTGGTTTGATATTTTTTATAACTCTGGCTATAAGTATATAAAAATTACTAATCGTCCTTTTCTATGTGTAAAAGTACAATAAAACCTTTTTACAAACTGGGAACATTAACAACTGACAGGGATATGACAATCAAATAACCTAAAAGTACAACATGTACATAAATATTTCTTTAACTAAATATTTATTTTTTTACCAAATTATTTCCTGATATAATTGAAATGCAGTAAGTATTGTAAAGAAAACAGTTCAAGAACTTGGCGAGGTTACTGGCGACACACTTACCTCACCTTGCAGGATTTACTCACCTATCAACAACCTCTTTGTTACTTCGTCACTTCTTCATTTTACATTTGTGTCCCTTATTGGAACTAAGTTAGCAATTTATTCGCAAATAAAACTTTTAAACTGTAGCGTCTTAAAAAAACTACCGAAAATTGACACTTTCATTTTGTACTGTCGTTTTTTCACTAAGTAATTAAATTGGCACGTTCATGTGTGAGATTTTTAATCTACAGACTCTGTGTATAAACATATTAAGCATTGTTTTCACTATGTGCACAAATAAACTGTATGCGGTTTTGCGACAGCATACCCTGTAACGACCTTCGACTTTGCACGCTGACTTGGTTTCTAGCAACTTTCAAACAATACTATCTTGGTTACCGGAATGAGTAGGCGGCATGTCTTCATAACAACATAAATAAATGTTTAGAGTATGTGCAGTACACCTATTATAATAAGCTATTTAAAGTGTTCAATCATTTTAATATCTATACTTTGTAGTCTATTAACTATATTAACAGATGAAGTATACATTTCTTGAATGAAAAATTTGTTTTTAATTCAATACCTGCTTACTAGTGTATATATATATATATTTAAGAAAACTCGATCATTAGGCGACTTAACATTTTTGTTTCAGACAAGGTCAAGCTACTTGGAAGAAAGATGGCGATTGGAAAGCGAGATATTCAAAATTATACTCTTCGCGAGGCTTATCAGTGTTAGTTATTTTAATGTTTCTGTAATCATTGACAAATATTATACACCGAACTATATGATAACTTATATAGAAAAGTAGGATAGGTCGTTACTGGCCACCTATGACCTGAGTAAACATTCACTTAAAAGGTATTAGTTACTTGGATGACATTTACAGCGATACCTGTTCTATTAATGCCAATTATTTAGTTCGCTTGTAATATAAGTCGCCAAGGCTGATTGGCCATAAGTTGGACTCGCTTAAATGTTACCTCCTCAGTGACTCACCACATGTGAATCATGGATATTGAGAAGTCAAACGTCGTTTGATATGTTTTTGTCAATAATAAATTCATACAATTCCTAGTATGACTTGAAATGAAAATATAGTAAATAGCCGTATATGTAACGTCATTACATTGCAAGAACTGGCTGAATAAAATTTAAAACTATATTAGGATGGTATATTTTATATTAATGTTAAATAGGTGCGACGATTTAAATTCCGTTTGGATCACCCCTTCATAGAGGTAAAGTCGTCGTATGCTGTAGTAATGCGTGTTTCGATTTTGGTCTCCGAATTTCCGATGGAACAAAATAAAAATAATTAGATCCACATTTCATAGGATAATTATTATATCACATGGCTGAGACTTCAGCCACCTACCAACAAGTCATCCTTATCTTCGGTATTTTTTAATCATCGATGATAGATGTAAAAAATAAAATAAAACGTTTTATTAGTCTTGAGTAATTAGTCATGTTTACATTGTAGCGCAAAGGAAGATCCACCGCGTCGTATATCATTCATGAGTAACGAAATATCTCCTTACGCCTCTCTATTAATGAAGTTACGAGCCAGCCGAGAAGGGTCCGTGACGTCAGCACTTCCAACCCCACTATATTTCATGTCAATAATGTCACATGAAAGTGAAAGCACCTATCGAAGCAGTCAACAGTTAGTAACCGTCATTTTTATTTCATAACATACTCCAATATGAATTACTGTGAACGTGACGGAAGTGGAGTTTCACAAAATGTAAACCTACTATCAATTTAATATTATCGACATATAATTTCATTATAAATTAGGACTTCAAACGTATTATAATCATACTGTACTTGTAATGGTAAGTATAGTATTCGCATGTAAAACTTTTTTGTCTGTTAATACTACTAATAGGAAGTAGATTGCAATGGCATGCTGAAAAAATTGATAACTATTATATTAGTACAGCAATTATTCAAATATAAAAAATATATTTATGACACCTACATAATAATTAACAACAGTACTTTGATAATTTGTTTAATTTATTAAAAATATATTGTACATACTACTTAGTTATATAATAAAGAATTAAATGCCAATAATAAAGAGAACGAAAGACGTTTTGTAGGTATTAACTTATAAGGTATTTTAAACAGATTATTTTCCAAAGTAATCATTTGTTCAAGATAATATTTATTCATCAGTCCGTTTACACAGATTTCATAGAAATAGGAATAGAAACGACAAAGCAAAATTATTTTGTCAACACATATTTGCATTAAAGCTTTTCAAGTCAATCGTTATCATATCACGAAGTAGGAGCCGTCTAAGGTGTGCTTTGTGTAAATATTTACTATATATAGAGAAGCACGAGTCCTATTGTCTAGATAAATATTTAATAGATAATTTTCTCCTTAAACTATGATTCATCATAAATTTATGTGATCGTTACATACGACTAGCGAACAGTTGGCTACAGTATACATTTCTCTGTATTAGAAATTTTTAACGTAATATGTATTGATGGTAATCATAATATAATGATTCTTATTGGCATATTAATGATGGCTACTTTTATGGCATCCAATGATTATGATTAAATTTCATCGTAACTATCTTCCTAATTTAATATTATAAACGTTAAAGTGTGAATGTTACACTTTCGCGCCTGAACCGAATATTGAATTTTGGTACTGAGATAATTGAAATCATGAAGATGGTTATAGGATACTTTTTTTCTAAAAACACATAGGAATGCCAAAAGGAGGGACCTTGCAATGGGACTTTTTATTGCCTCAAGCTTTGCAAAACCGCAGATAAAAGCTAGTTAATTTGGAAATTAAACTTACAGTTTTGTTAATTCTAATTAATATATTCACAGGGCGGATGACTTAGGTGGGATCGGAACACTTCTTTTGGATATGGTGCGATCGCGAAGCCGTGAAATCCAGGATGAAGTACAGGACACTACTTCCGCTCTACCTAGTGAAAAACCCATAGAAGAGTAATATAACCGACCATTCACCAAATACATCTATCTGTTAAAAACTTTTACGAATTTAAATGCCATTCTATTTTTCATGGTAAATTCAAGGCTTGAAGGGAGGTTATTCACTTTACTAATCGAGGTTGAAACCCGTAACGACAGTGTTATTCGATTTGTAAAAACATAAAACACTGTAGAGTGTAAGAATTACAATCTCCTATCGTTTTTTTATATTCTAACAAATAAAAAATGGTATCTGGTATTACTATATATACCTAGTTGGCCAATGTTGAAATAACAAAACTGTATAATATAGGTACAGTTCTGTATTTTATCGGATTTATTCAGATGGATTTGACAATTCTTAAACTTTAAACTTGAAACTCTATAGAAATACAGGCTTGCGTTTTTACTAAACATTTGGTTTTTTGTTTCTTATCATTAAAAATCCTTTTATTTCCCAGTACTATTACAATAGATAAATATGCTACGCTTTAAAACGACAGCAAAAAAATTCCAGTACTTTCACTCTCGATTGAATTATCTAAGTACTTAGATGTTATTAACTTATGTTCTCAGAGCTGTCTCAAACCACAACTGAGTAGTTTGGTAATTATGAAATTCTTATATATTTTTTTTAAATTTTGCCATAAGTATGGATGTGTTGGTCTATCGATAAATACCTCACGCCGTTTTCAGCTGTTGCTAGTTTGTTTTTCGTTAAGTCAACGGAATTCTATTGATAATTATATATAATATATTCTTCCCAAGCATGAGCATTAAATGAATGTAGAGAATATCGCAATTCTCACCAGGTTACGATATACCGTAGATAAAAGTTCGTGACGTGCAAAATTGTCTTAAGTCTGAAGTTCTCAATCTTCATTCTGAATTTCCGAAAGCATAAAATGATGAACCTAATTAATTAACCTGCAAAATCTAAAATTTCATTACTTAGTGGAACTTTTTAAATAGTATTTAATTAATTAACTAGGCGATTAGTAAAGTTGTTTTTATGTTATATTCAGAGAAAATATTTTTATCAAAATAAACATATTAGCTTAATTATATACCTAATTAAAGATTAGTTGAGCTACCTTATTAATTAATTTAGGTACTTCTTTCTTTCACAAATATGCTTTACAATATATTAATTTAAAGAGATTAACAAATTTTAATTATTTAATTTTCGTCCTTTGTTATTTTATGAATAAGAAGCAATTATTATTAAAAATTACGTATTTTCAATAAAGAAAAGTGTTATTCCATAAAGTCCAATTAATAAACTAATATAATTTTATTTTGTATTTTTTACTATTTAATCAATTAAATTAATATTTTATTATAAATTAACGGACATATATTTTCTAATCGAATACTCTTTATTGGTTTACACATCACTGGACGTATATAAATTAAATTTGTTATAGAGACATTTAATCCTTGAAGCGGTTATATGCTTTGCTTTATATACGCGGGTCAGAACACGTACCACTACTATTTTTATATTTTGCTTATTGTGCTGATAATTTAATCGATAGAAGTTGGTATTATAGGTAATTTAATTAAAAATATGTATCACATAAATAATTTGCACACTTAAAAATAAAAAGTCGAACTTATAAAAAGATATCAAAATACTTCTGCTGTAAGTATTATAAAATTGGACAGTTGATATTACAAAAATAATATAATATAAGTATTGAGCTATATAGTCAGCTTCTGATAGTTGAAAAAAACATCACATTGAACGTAATGGGGTTTTTGAATTCCATCTATTCTTTACCTTATGAATATGTGGTTTATAAGTAAATTTACGAATACAAAACTACAATGCCAAACCTATTGTTTTTCTAAACGTGCAAATTATGTTTTCATAAACAGCCCTATGAACGAGACCTGCTTCCACGGGCTGAGCATTCGCATGACGGATCGCAGCGTGTCACGGTCGCGTTTCTCGCGAATATCTACACGTCGAGATATGGACATACCTTCGATATTAGCATTCACCGCTGATATAACAGCGCCGGTACAATTCTTTTATACTAATTATATACTCATATTGGAATGAATACGTATTAGGTATGTCATGGTGAGGGGTCTTCTACAGGGCACACGCTGTTTAGAGTGTAATTTGAAAAAAAACTTAACAAAGAAACATTACATTATGACTTTCTAAGTATTTTTTGTTACAAAAAACGAATATTTCTCTTTAATATTTTTACAATTTATTCGGTGTTGAAATTTAATGATTTCAATTAAATGATAGGCTCAATTGGAAATACCAGCGTTTCAAAAGCCATCTTCTCCACCAAAAGAAGATATACCCCGATGGTCAATTCGACGTTCCATGTGTCCTGTCTGCTCACAAAAATGGCGAGACCGAAGCGCTATTAAAAATATTAGATATTCGGGTATGTAATCCTGTTGCAGACATACGAATTATTCATAATAATCCACATTCGATAAACTGTACATTTCTAGAGTAACGTGTTCCCTTGTATGAAAGCTTTATCTTAATGAGAAATCCACTTATTCGAGAAAAACGAAATACGCCTTTCTTAATTCCCAAAAGGGTATATTTCCTATAGCTTTAGTGTTGAAGAAACTTATTTATTTAAAGGTAACTTTTATAATGTTTTCTGCTATAGGATTAAAAAGAAATATAGCGAATGATCTACCGTCAGTGATTGCTCCAGCACGTATTAGAACAGCAGCTGCTACGGGATAGTACGTACCTACATATTATACCTGACGCAAACTTTAGACTACATTGAAAGTACTGATTTTTCTAACATCATATGAATTTATCATTCTGAATATTAAGTGCACATTAAACGACCAAATAAGCACATAACGAGCGTTTCTAAATACATTTTAAAGCAATTGACAAACAATAGGATATTGAAATATATAGACAAACTAGCTGACCCAGCAAACGGATGATAGTACTCATAACAGCTTTGATGATGAAAAAGAAATCATATTTTGAAACGTTTTATTAGCGTTATTTCGCTCCATCATATTAGTCCAGCTGTTTTTGTTATCAGACTTCATTGCTGGTTCTTTTTTTTAGTAAAGTAATGTATTTTTTATGTTACTATTGTTTCATTTAGCTGTACTTACAAGTTGGAGCGCAAATAGCGTTAACAAAATGTTTTTTAAGCAGGCTCGATTTTTTTTCCATGCCATCATCAAAGGTCTCATTAGTACTATCATCTATCTTCGTGTTCGGGAACGGTCCCCTTACACCTGTATAGGTGTAGATTGTAGAGAGGTGAAAATATGGGATTGTACGTATTTTTATACGCTGTATCATAGAAAAACAAAAACATCAAATTTTGACTATAATATAAAAAAAATTAGGGGAGAACATTTTGGGGAATGAAAAATAGATGTTGTCCCATTATCAGACTTACTCATTATGCATATAAAAATTTCACGAAAATCAGTCGAACCATTTCGGAGGAGTTCAATTACGCACACCGTGACACGAGAATTTTAAATATGAGATACTTTTGAATTGTAGCATTTAACCCTTAATTTAACGAATGAAAGTTTGTCTATTGTTCTCTTCGGCACATGACATTAAATAGTAATTATTTTATTATAACGGGTACCGGAGTAAAATGTCGGTTTGTTTCTTATACAAATATAATGATGAAAAATTTGATACTCAATTGGACAATAAACAACTTTCAGCACACCACGGCCTATCCCAGCAGCGCAAGATAGCGATGTCGGTTTGGTTCACAGTACCTTTCGCAATACAAGCAATACATGGCAACTTACACGTGCTCGAAAATTTCGTATACCAAAACTCCCTCAACCTCCGCCAGAAGCGATGGCACCTATTAGTTCTACGGCACCAATGGCTAAGAAAGATCTTGATTTAAGAGTTTGTCGCTTTCTCACCGACGAATTTAAGACGTAACATTTTAAAATTATGATCGTATTCGAAAACCAAGACAACAAGTTCATCTAAATAGGGATTTATTTCTATAAGCGCAAGACAAATTATTTTTAATGTTGAATATTTGAACACATATTTAATAAAAGAATTAAACTAAGTATTTATTTATTTCATAAGTACGTTTTTATGCTTATGTACAATCACAAAGCTTAAACTTTAATTATGAAATTAAGTATAGCAAATGACTAAGTCAGAAAGTAAACATAATAAATTGTAAGGATCACAATTTTAATCCGATGATAAATAAAATTATTAAATAAAGAACTATTCACTAACATAATACATAAAATAAAATTATTGTAGTCAAATAAATACAATTTTCGTAATTATGTTAACTTTTTGCTGAGTGCATATTTTTCCATTTGGCAAAATAAATAGTGACGTGTTTAAGTGTCATGTATGTAACTTTGACATTTAACAAGTTATTTTTCCCTTTTAATACCGATCAAAACAATTCTTCTAATTTTGTATGAATTAACAACTCCTAACTCGAGATTTCAATAATACCAAGTAACAGTCATAATGGAATTTTAAATAATATATTTTCATCTTTAAATAGCTACAAAAAGTGTTCTATTCGATATTTTAAATTAAATTTAGATAAGATGAAAATTATGACAGCAATATCATTCTCCAAAGCTGCTCTATCAATCTTCAAACAAACGCAAAATCGAATCAGCAACTATGGCGTGAACCTACACCGTAACCTTATGTCCAGGCAGCTGGTGTATAACGAGTTTGGGGACCCTCTACATGTTGTGAAATTTAGAGAATGTGAAGTGCCTCCCCTAGAAAAGCAGGATGTGTTAGTAAGAATGCTCGCTGCTCCAGTCAATCCTGCTGACATAAATACTATTCAAGGTAATAATTATAGATAATTGAATAATTGAGCATTTTCAGATCCATGATATCGTTTTGCTACACATTTTCTGCATGTAATTACTTGAAGAAATATTCTTAAGGTATACTGTTGGTATTCTATCTGTTGCATATATTTTGTATTTGTATACTATAGCTATATATTATTATTAATTTTTAGGAAAGTATCCAGTCAAAGTAAATTTACCATCAATTCCTGGAAATGAAGGTGTAGGCATTGTGGAACAAGTTGGATCAGATGTTCAAGATATTCAAAGAGGAAATAAGGTTATTCTAACAACTTCATTAATGGGCTCATGGAGAGACCTAGGAGTTTTTCCTAGATCTTCAGTGACTGTGGTGCCTGATGCCTTAGGAAATGTAGAAGCTGCAAGTCTCACTGTAAACCCATGTACAGCATTAAGAATGCTGTGTGATTTTGTGTGTTTAAATAAAGATGATGTTGTTATTCAAAATGGAGCTAATAGTGCATGTGGACAAAATGTAATTCAAATATGTAGAGCTTGGGGCATTAAAACTGTAAATATTGTTAGAAATAGACCAGAAATAAATGATTTAAAAGCATATTTAAAGAGCTTAGGAGCTACATATGTTTTTACAGAAGAAGAGCTGCGAAGTGTGCAAATTTTTAAGGGTGAAGTTAAAAAACCATTATTAGCTTTGAATTGTGTTGGGGGTAAAAGTGGAGCACAATTGTTTAGGTATATGGATCATGGTGGTACTATGGTTACATATGGCGGTATGTCGAGAGAACCAGTAATGGTTCCTACATCAGCATTTATTTTTAAAGATGTATCTTGCCGAGGCTTTTGGATGACAGAATGGAATAAGAAGGCACCAGCTGATGCCAAAAAACAAATGCTGGATGAAATTATGAAACTAATGTTATCCAAGAAACTGGTGGCACCAGTTTATAAATTGGTAAAGTTTCAGAATTATCAGGAGGCTTTAAAAAATGCTCTTGCTCCCCAAGGTTATGCTGGCTGCAAATATGTCCTAGATTTTGTTGATTATAAATACTAGTAAGATTTTTTTTAATAGAATATACTGTTAAATAAAATTAATTCTTGTTATTTTAAGCAAGGTCCCATTAAAATTAATAATGCATAGACTATGCTAAGATTATTATTTATTATTAATTATATTGTAAGTAGAATTTAAATAAACTATACAATGATTTTATTAATGTCTCCAAGATAACATGCAGTCTCCATTTACTGTAAATAAAAACTTTATAGAACAATTAAACATTTGTTTTATTAAAGATTTTAGAAATATGATTTAATAAATCTATAATATGTATACCCTTTTAGTTATTTTTATAGCAATAAGTCATATTAAACTTTTTTGGCAAATCCTTTATAGAAGTCTTATTTAATAATCATAACCATAGACTTTTACTTTTTCAGGAAGAAATAAATGTTTACCAAAGCTACCAACTGTACCAGGAGATGAAGGAGTGGGTGAAATTGTAGAAATAGGAAGCCATGTATGCACAGTTGAACCGGGTGAGAGAGTGGTTCTTACTTCTAGGATGTTGGGAACCTGGAGGTACTATGGTATATACAATGAAAGAGATGTTCATGTGGTATCTCCAAAACTATCACTTCCAGAAGCTTCTATGCTTACTATAACACCTTGCATGGCATACAGAATGCTAAGAGATTTTAGATGCCTTAAACCAGGTGATACAGTTATACAAAATGCTGCAAATAGTGCTTGTGGGCAATGTATTGTACAGCTGTGCAAGGCCTGGGGTTTACAGAGTTTTAACATAGTTGCAAATCATTGTGGATATGAAAGTGTTAAAAAACACTTAATGAGTTTGGGGGCAACCGCAGTGTACACAATTGAAGAAGCAGAAAGTGTTACTAATTTTAATACTTCTTTAACAAGACCTGTTTTGGCTCTTAACTGTTTAGGCGGAAGATTAGAAGACATCATGTTGAAACTTTTAGAACGAAATGGAACTATTGTTTACTATGGATGTGCTTATGATTTACCTATTGTAAAATCTTGTATACGTCCCGATTTAATGTTTCATACATTTCATTTAGGTGATTGGAATACTCGAGCATCACCTGTTGAAATTGATGTTATGATGAATAATATTATTAAATTAATGGTTATCGGTGAATTTAAAGCACCTACATATGAACCGTTAGAATTGAAAAATTTTGTGCAAGCATTTAGAAACACTGTAAACTGTGAAGCGTTTTCTACCATTAATTATGTTTTTGACTTTACAATGCCTTAAAAGACGTGCATGAATAATATTTTTTTCCCATTTATTAATTTATTCGCATCAAATAGTTTATTAAAATTTAGAACTACTGTCATTTAGAAAAAAAATCGTTATGACAGTCAAATACTTGACGGAGTCAATTCTAAAAGCTGTCAGACACTAATGAAATATAAAATTTCATAATTCCTATATACAATTAAGTAATTACTATGCTGTTTTGAATTTGTGATTTTACATTATTATAAATAAATTACACATACTTGTTATTGTTTAAATATGAACGACTGGCGCCTTTTTTTATTTTTTTGTTCAGATGATTATTGCAACGTATATTTTCGCGTAATATGTTAGAAGTAAACTAAGAAATTCAATCAATATTGATCTAGTAAAATGGATGTAAATGAATATGAAACATTCGAATATCTGCAGCCAAATAATACAGAAAATGTTTCTGAACAACTCTATGTTGTTCAAAATGATGGAACATTCCTTACTTGTGAGTAATATCGTGAAATATATTATATTAATATATTCAAATGAATGTACTTTGCATGAGATAGAATGAGAATAACTTTTATACGCTTTATCCTATTAGATACTCAATAATCCTTTATAAGCCACATGCATCACTTTCAGTAAATAGACCAGCTCACCTTGTTAATCAAAGCCAAAAGGTACAATTATTAGAAGAAGTCCAGCCTGTTTATGATACAGCTCCTGACCAGTTTTACATAGATGTGGATGGTTCATCAGAACTCATTACTGTGTCAGGTAATAAACAAATATTGACTTATATTCTGCGTAGAAAAAAAAATTTATAGTAAGAATATTGGCTTATTTATTTATATTTTTATTGAATCAGTAACTTAAAGAATAGTAGAAACAAGTGATTGTGGCCCCTTTCATTGTTTCTTTAATTTCTTTCAGAACAATTTGTGCTTAATAATCAAATACAACATGAAGATAACAATGTTTATAATGATAATTTCATGCTTCAACAAGTATCCAACTCCTCTGATATTCAGGTAAAATAATTTCTCATAAAACTTAATGATAATACAATTTCATGTCCAATCAGATTGATAATAACGGTACTTGAAATTTTTTGAGATAGATTTGGAAAACCATTAAAATAATAAACCTTATTATACATAAAAATAAAAGATATTATCAATACCTACATAATTTTAGACGGGAATCTGTCATTTGAAATATGTTTCACAGATCGAACAGACCGTTGGACAAATAGCCGACAATGTAGTAGAACAATTCATAAAAAAGGATGCTCCACCACCTGTAGATGTCAATGTAAATCATGAAACAGACAATGCACAAACTGGCTGTACAGAGGTAATTAAATGTAGAAAAAAGTTTATTTCTTATGTTATAAATAATTTAGTGGAAAAAGTATATAAAAACATTGTATTATTTAGCCATGACATAAAAAGCAACTTGACAATCTAGAAAATTATATTCTGTTTCATTCCTCCTTAGAAAAATATAATATGTGGATTCAAATCTCCTTCTTTCTTTTAGGAAAACAATAAAAACACAAGTAGATGTTAAATTTATTTACAGTAGGATTAGAAATAATCTCTACATCTTTTTGTTATAAATATGTCATTTTCTAGATAATGATAACTGATGAACAATATAGTGTACTACAACAAAAAGGTTGGACAATGGTCGAAAATAATGGAAATGTATATCTAATAGACCCTTCAGGACTTCACAATATCACACATGACAACCGTATGTATATAAAAATAAGTTTGACATTCAATATTGATCATACAATAAATCAACATTGTTAACTCTCAGAATTAATACAAAAATTAAGGCTTGAAATGGCGAATGGTGGTGAACCTAATTACACAGAATCCGATGCCAGGTATGTTAGAAAACTATCAAACATACATATAGATAAATCATAATATAAGTATATACATTAATCAAATTTTTGCTTCAGTATTTTTTTGTAAATAAAAGAAGTATTTATGTTGTATGTAAATTATGATTATTATTTCAGCAATATCATGTTAGAAAAAGTGGATATTCTTCCATTTGATGAGAATTTTCAAAATAATGTACTGGCTGAACAAGCTTCAATTCCATTTGTTAATGAGAACAGTGAGAAAATAGATGGAAATCTTATGGATGTTCAAACTTATCCTACGGTTGAAGATGGTATTAAATTATTGGTGTTACATCATTTTTTAATAATATTATATAAGTTTTATTCTTATTGTTTATTCTTTTTTTTAAGAGGGCCTACCAATAACTGAGTCAATACCTAAAGAAGTTCCAGATTTGATGCCATTGGAAAAGGAATTTCTTGAAACAACAATTAATGAGTTGTCAGAAAAGTATGAAAAGAGTGATCCTAGGATAAATAGTAATACCATCAAAATAAAGACAAAATTTTTATTAAAAGGTACAATTAATATAATAAACGTTTTCATATTCCTTAAATCTCTTCCTGTATTAAAAAAGAACACATTTCAAAATTTAGTATAATTACCAAAAACTATTTTATATATTTAACTTTGCTATTGGACTGCCTATTTGTTATGGGAAATTTTTGAAACATTGTTTTCTTAACACTAAACAGTAACTTGCCTTTGGTAGAAACTATTTGGTAGTAACTTAATATTGCCATTGGTAGAAACTATTTTTTTTTATAATTACATTGAGGCCACGTCCACAATGCTGTTAATAAATATATAGCATTAGATATGTTTCAGATATCCCAGAAGAGATAGTACTAGGAAGAACTGTGAGAGGTAAAAAATTGGTTGCGAGGGTAATTAAGGCAGTCGAGCCAGAGGTCAATTCAGAAATGCCAGAAAATGCAGTAGAAAAACGAAAACCAAAAACATGTAAGTGATACGGCCGACCTGTTTGTTCAGACTTCCAATTAAAATTGTATAGTATATCCATCTATTTATATCCAGCCATAAACAATATTTAAATGGGTACTATCTCTTCCAGATCCAACAAACGCATTCCATCAGAAAATCGAGCGCTTGATTCAACAAGCTATACGTGGTGGAGTGCCCACACTCAGTGAGGAGGAAGTCAGCGCTGGTGCAGACCGCGTTATACAACAACTTCTTCGGGTACCGGCATTCAAGCCCGCTGTCCTCGAGAGAAGGCTCATTATTACTAAGGTTCGCAAAATATGTGTAAATGAGATTAAGACAAAATATTTTCTGTTTCTATCTTACAAGCTGATCCGCGCAACTTTGTACGTAATACATACGTTATATATTAAATAATAAACAGATTTAATAATCTTTAAAAGTGCGCAAATTTTTAAAGGGGTTTCCGTCATATACTATGATTGTTGCGTAAACGGTAACTAAATCAAAATGACTAAATTTTCTCCATTTTTACGACATTCCGTGACGCTCCGCTTCTATTATAATATACTAGCTGACCCCGCAAACATCGTTTTTCCACATAAAAATAGGGGTTGACTGTAGAGGGATGAAGATTGGGGGTTGTATGTATTTTTATATGCTGAATCTTATAAAAATGAAAAAAAAAAATTCGTCCATAAATTAAAAAAAAAAATTTAAGGGTGAACAACCCTTATCACTTAGGTGGATGAAAATAGATGTTGTC
>JAOSYY010000015.1:2422489-2435560 GCA_025727935.1 Hebomoia glaucippe
ACTACAATTAGACAATGCCGAGGTGTTAAGTACCTACATATGTAATAAGCAAATAGTTAATTTTTCTCACTATGCTATAAAAAAAAATTAATACTATTAATAAAGTTGCAATATTTCTTTCCATGAACGTACCTTAAGATGTCAATTTAATCGAAACTTAATTGTATATTACAATATTACATTCTTTTGACACTAATAATAAAAATAAATGGTAATAATTTTTTATACGATCTTAAAAGTTTTTGTACCATAAAATATATTTAAAAATTACCTTCTCTTCTTTAATGTTTCCACATTGTGTGACGTTTTTTGTATCTACAATAAGTTCTATCTATAAAAGGGCTTACAAGTAAGCAAGTACGCATACCTTCATAACTGTTTATAAAAATGTTGAAATGTTTAATAACTTGTGCTAATAATTAACGTAATTAAAACTAGTTTAAGCTATCGTTCACTATGCTCTGATAAAACTTTTGTTTTCGATAAATAATTTCGAATTACGAAAGATTAATGGTAGACTATAAAATACATATTTGAAGGAAGCAAAAACCGCAGACGTTTGACGAAATACGTTGTTTATAAGTTTTTTTCTTTTGCGTAAACAAACTTTTTAGAGTAAACAATAGATTAATTTGCACTGCTATTTTCAAACAACTTTTTGCCGAGCTTTCAACCACTGGCTTTGCTGGTAAAGTTTTTCATTTGACTCTATCGTAAATAAAATATTCAAAGAACTTTGGTGAAGTGAATTCAAAGTGTTGTTTGCATTATTTTTACCTAACAAAAAATTTAAATTGTGAGAGCTATTATGTAGTTATTAGTAATATGCCAAATATGCATGTAGTACACAGATATCCAAATTTATTTTGTTGAATACTATGTGTGACATTTGTAAAAATACGGAATGCTATATGTATGTACTGAATATCGAATATATAACATACAATAGAACATATCTTGGCATGGCAAAAGCGTGTTACTCAGAAGGCTGGTAAATTAAATACCTGATCATTAGACGAACAACATTGCGGCTGTTTTCTTATGATAACGCAGCACGTGTTTCATACTTGGCAGATAGAGGAAAACTCGTGCATGTGAATTACTCTAACTAACCTGCGGCTTTGCTCGCTTTCGTGTCTTTTTGTCACCCGCTTCTGATATGGTATCATATTATTTTTACATAAACTCATTGAATGTACAGATATGCGTTTCCTACTGGTTTATTATATGTATAGACTAGTTCAGATTTACCAGCGTTGATTTGAAACACCTATATACAAGATTATAATGCAATTAAAGTTACCTTAATTATTATTATAAGATTAGTTAACTGCTCGTCGGAGTCATGTCAAAATTCGATCAAAATTCCGTAATTACCTAGAACCAAATATACAAAAAATGTTAACTTGTGGTTGGTCTTCTGGCTTCTCCTGAAGTTTTATTTATCATAGTGACTTCAATTTTATTTAGTCAATATGGTATGTAATAATAGAGATCCAATATAATTTTTGCTATTTTCGATACGTATGAGCCAAGTTTACGTAATAATAAACTGAAAATCATTTATCATTTCCTCAATAATTTAGAGAATAAAAGAACATTTTGAATGATTGACATAATATTAATGAGTGTTGTGTAAGTTCAAATAAATATAGCCACAATGTATGGATTTAAACATCAAAACAATAATAAAAGAGTACTATTTCACAGTAATTAATTTTTAATATAACATTAACATAATACTGCGAAAACCACAAGTAAATAAGCGCTCAGTAATTCTGTTCATAGAAAAGAACATATTTGTTACGCTCTACATTTTAAAATTTGGGTCAATACCGATTTTGGCTGTTATCCACGGACTGGCCGTTTCATTGATAATGCTGTGTAAATACTGCCCGGTTGCGATTGCATGAAAGAATTTTATACACAACTTTTTATTTACATGTATTTCCTTGACGTTCAAATATTTAGCGTGACGCTGTCGACACATAAATTTTTTGTTATAAAATAAAAATAAGGAAATTTAATTTGTTTCCTGAAATTAATTGAACTAATGCATACGTTTCTGTATATCACGTGTAAAACCTATTGTAAAAAATATTTCAAGATGATAAACAGTTTATTTTTAGGACAATCGGTACTTATTTTTTTATAGCCAATAAATTTTCCTTTATATGCACTTTTATCACTGTCATGTAAATAGATCTTCAATGTTTTTTTTATTCATTTCACACCTACACGTCTACTTACATGCCGGTCACCTAAATACAGATGTACCAGTAATTTAACCTTTTGTATGGAATCAGTGTTCGTAAAGTAGAACAGTAACAAGTAGGCGTAATATCCTTTAATAGATGGTACTTTCAAAACACCTTGTTGACGTAAGTTGAATGTGGGTTTATTTTATTCATTCCTCGATATTATTCTAATATAACTTACTTAATAGAGAATATTATATTCTTCCGTGTTATATACATATTTATACAGAAACATTATGTGTGTGTAGATTTATATTCGGTTAAGATTTTTCGATTAAATTGCCTTTAAATATAACAACAGCCGTGCCTACACCAAGATGTTAGTAAGACTTAATCATAATATTAATAAGAAATTAAATATCCACCGATGAAAAATCATTTAAAGTCCTGATCATCAATACATCAATTTATAAACAATCTCGATCACGTCAATCAAACTAAGTCGCTTCGCTTAAAAGCTACGACGCCATAGGACAAACAAAAAATTTGCACCCTTAATCTTTTCCGGGGTTTTAAAATAAATGTTATGTATATCTAAAGAACGCATTAAACACAAAGCGCTAAAAACAATTCGCAGATTAAAATTACTTTAATTACTTTGTCGCCATGACTTCCTACATCTTTGTTGAAAAGTTGATGACGGCGTCACTTGATCATTGTTCGAAGGAACATAAATCAATCACTATAATCTACACTGATCACAGTAATTGCTGTTTCTGCCCACGTACCGTTCCGTTGTTTTATATTATGAAGTCATGGATGATTTGGTTGTTGTGACGACGGTAACGGGTTGAAATGCTTTTCCTCGAATGATAATACAGGAATACGTAATTAAAATTGAGTCTCAAGTTAAACGCAGGCTAATATTGTTGTGTTCATTAATTAACGCGTATATTTTAATTAGCAAAAACTTCGTGTTATGTGTCAAGCTATTCAAATGGATACAATTAAAGTGTCTCTTTGTTATATCATAAATAAAAACTTTTTTCTTAATGTATACGAAAATATGTATGATATTTATAACGGAAACTCAATTTATAAAAAAAATCTGTTTGGTTTTTCTGATTCGAAATGGCAGAACCGATTTTGACAGGACAACCACTGACGAATAGTGTTAAAAGGTATAACTTATGTTTATTTATGACTATTATTAAAAAAAAATCAAATGCGAATGCAGTGCACGAATATATTTCCATATATTTCTACACGTAAGTCCAAAACTCCGTATCCCTTAGCTAAATTTTAAAATACAATCTCTTAAAATATATATGCATTGATTATTATCTTCAAACAAAATTACGACGAAATACAATTAATTTTCGGGCACCGGTCTGACAGTAGGTTTCATTATTTAGCTCGGTTCGTTACAGTACGATAGTGTCTATATTGAATAATGTAGACTAAATTACGTTGTTGTTGGACACATGAGTACAATCGCGCGGAATGCATAACAGATGGACGGGATTATAATTCGTTATGCATTGCACAAAAAGTGTAGCAAAAAAGCTATTGAAATACTGGTACAACTTTATTAAGACTTTTCGTTTTAATTTATAAATAGAGATTTAAACTGAGATGATGAGGACGTGACTATTCAAAGTAAATGTATGTAAATATTTTAAAATATTTTTTAAGGTTTATCGAAAGAATGTTATATTATAACCAATTATTTTAAATTGAATACGTTTATTAGTATACTCATAGATTTGGATACATTTCATTTAACCTTGCCTTCAATTTGATTCTAATGCTATAAAATACAGATTGTTATTCGAGGTTGTTTTGTCACAGACCCAATCAAGTTCAGCTTAGTAACCTTTCAATTTGAATTATTAATTCTTATCCGTTATAATAGACACTAATCTCAGTAAATAATTATAAATTAGAATATCCTCGTTCCTGTACACGTATTACTTTTAAATTGAAATGTGTTTATTTTAAATCATGATCTTTAAGCATAAGCGTCATAAAATAAATTTCATAGCATTACAAAAGTAATAGGAGCTTTGTTGAGCTATTATTATGAAAAAAATAACTCGGACTTATCTATAAAACGGTGAAGTTATGAATTCCTGTTAAAATTAGTATAAAAATGGTGGCTATTTTGTATTTAAAAAGTTGTGTCATAATCATATTTCACAAATCAAATAGAAATATTATACAATGCGGAAATTCAAGTTTACACGATGCTCTTACAACTAATTTATGATTTTAGCTTATGGTTGATGTCGATCGGTACAAACGAGTTATGTCAGTGGAATCTCTTCTGAATAAATAATAAATATTTATATGTTGACTTACCAGTGTGTACACTATAAAATTCTACATTAATAAAGCAGTCGATGAGTTTGTAATTGTATTAAATTATTAGTTAATTGTGTTTAAGTAAACACTGTATATGTAGTAATAAAATACTTATAAAAATGCACTTCATTCATATTACAAAAAGAAAACATTGCAAGGTTAGGTGTAGTAAATCTTTTTAATTCAAGTATCAACCTTTTCAAAGGTAATTGTGAGAAGCAATTACATATAAAATTAGAAGTGATATAAGTGGCTTTTGATAGTGGAGCAATCTTTTAACATATTCCTTAAGCGTAATATAAAATGTAATTCAAATGTTTTGGCTCTCCAGTTTAGATTGCATAGTTTATTAATAAGATGTTGCAAAAATCCTTGATCGCCAATGTAATAATAGAATATGTTTATAAGTAACTCGGTAACTAGGCGTAGTTCAAGGAAATGTTTGGAACGTTTGTATCAATTGTCCAATTTTTCATAATCGTTTCGATGTTTCAAAACAAGACACAATCAGCTGTAGGTTACGGTAATACTTAACTGTTTTATAAGATACCCCGTAACAAATACTCGCTGGCCATGCACGTAATTGACAAGTTTTATTAACACGCTCGTTTTCGCTTCAATGAACGTAATAAATGTTTTTCAATAGCACTCTAATCCAATCCGCATTTTCTATACAACTTTGTTGGTTTATTGGAGCAGATTATTGAGATTTTGCTGCATTGAATGCAGCAAAATATTTAATATAACTAATTTAACTCCAATAATAAACTCTATAATTAACCCGATCACGAAGATTTTAAGGTTGCTAGCAAGTGTCATAAATCTCCTGGCCTTGAAGGTATCTATGGGTAACAGAAATCACTTACCACCGGTTGAACTGTGAACGTTTGCCTTCCTATGTTATAAAAAAGATTATCTATGGGTCATCTAAAATAAAACTGATGTTTGAAGTAAGTTTGGAATGTCGTAAATACTTACGCTATAGACAAATCACAAATTAGTTTTATTTAATGTTTTAAATTTTTGTCTAGAATTATATTAGAGAGATACCGTTGCAATCACATCGTAAAAAAATAGAAAATAATATTATATATCGTCAGCACCGGTGTTTAGAGTTCATTGCCTGGACTTTACATTAATTCTAAAAGGCACGAGAGGTGATTATCTATACCTCTACATGTATATAAAGATAAAAATTTGGGTGTTTGTTGTCAATATCTCAATAATAGCTTTTATTCTTAATGCATATATGTAAATACAAACACAATTTATAACATTTTTTCTGTTACTTATAGTTAGAGTCGGAGATTCTTTGACCAATTTTGACTCTACTGGCAAACATTTCTATAGCAAATAGCTAATTATAGAACGAGTAACTTCGGCTACTTTAATGTCATTATTATTATCACCATCGTCATCACGTTTAGATAAAATCAACGTGGTTGAAATCGTGGTATGGTGCTATCTATGTCTTGTATTCATAAAATTCACGCGAGTGAAACCGCACCATATCGCTAGTATTAATATAAAATTATTTAAGACCATATAGTTCTGGGTAAATATTTTTATAGATATAATTTATATCCTCTAGAATTATGTTCATGTTCAAGGTTATAAAGCTATCTTATAGCAAAAGAATGTCCAAATTGGTTTGTTTTTTTTTAAAGATTACCACCTGCAAAATTACAATCATTATCTATAAACGTAGTTGTTATATCTATACTAATATTACGAGTATAATGCTGAAGAGTTTGTTTGTTTAAACGCGTTAATCACAGGGACCGCTGGTCCGATTTGAAAAATTATTTCTGTGTTGTATAGTACATTTTTCGAGGATGGCTGTAGGCTATACTATAAAAATCCAGTAATGTAACCCAAAGAGTAAAAATCGAAATTAAAGCAAGCGAAGCCGCTGGCAGAAGTTAGTGTGGTGTACTAGTAAAAGTCTGTGTACATGTAAGTAAAAGTATACAATTATCAATAAATTGATAATGATATCTGTTCCACTTTCCTACTTTGCTTTGTTTTCATGAACGATATTAAACCGATAGATTTTATAACATTTTGTATGTCAATGTGAACCGGTTATATGGAATTAATGAGTAATTAACTTTATCATATAAACAATTCGTTGTTGTACGGCTTGTTACAACAAAAAATTCGGGAAACCGTAAGCCAAATTGATAACTCAGCCAAATTACGACTTATAAACACAGTTCTGGATATATTTTACATTGTCAAACGATTGTATTACTCAACTTTTTCCATGCCTTTGAAGGTAAACTGTGTCTCTGCCTTGCATTTTTATTAGCACACGTTGTCACCAAATTGAGTGACGCATAAAGGATTCGCCTCTTGTACGGCACAATAGAAATCAATTGGAATGATTTTACTAACCGATTGTATAAGTGCTTCGTGTTACCATTTGTGCTATGTTTAATTGCAAACGTTTTCTGATTATTCATATAGATACACGTGTATACCTACTATATGAATAAGGTTTGGTAATGTTTATCTACTCTCTGTCCGTTATTGGTGAAGCCGTAAAGTACAATTATACGAGTCGGCTTCTCTCTATTAATTCCTAAATGTCACAAATATGTTTGAATATCAGAGGTTTGAGAATTTTTGTCCGTGACAGAGATATCAATGTCATTTATCATTAAGAAATTTCAATCTTCATTTAAAATTTATCGTAATAATTGCGCTATAACTCGATTCTAAAATAGTCTCTAGAGCGTAATTCAATGTTTGATTTCTAAAGTGGAACCGTCTTCTTGTTATAGTAGATTATTTGCCTTCTGTATTATTATCATCTCTATAATTATTTAGCAAGTGGGTACGAGAAAATAAAATTGGACATTGTAAACAAATTGCTAGGCTAGCGTTTAAATTCTTTTGTGATCTTTTTTATTTTTAACGGACTCGAGTATCTTGTGAGATACAAAAAAGAATCACGAAGCAATTCTAGGAAAGTGAACATCGAGAAGGATGAAATGAGGATAATTTTTCCAAAGTTGGATAAAAAACCTTTATTGAATACAGTTTTTCTTTGTACTGATTATTATACAAGAGTATTATTATGGGCTAAGATTTTCTTTGAATTAAGTATAACTATACTTTGAAACAATTCCTTGCTGACGAAGTATATTATGATTTAAATTTCCAAAGTTTTTGTAATTAAAATACTATAGTTTTTATGTTTCCATCGGCCTTTAACTTAGCAAACAAGAACGTATCTTCTCACAAATTTAAATTTATGCAAATTGTAAATGCCATTCAATTCGATAGTACTCATTCTATATTTAACGAGTCATTGATCTCTTATCTGTAAGGAATTCCTTATATATAAGGGCTTTATAGTATTCCTGTGTATGGCTTAGGAGTGCATTGCCATTTTAATGACAAGTGTTCAGGTTTTATATTGAACTGTACTACCAAGCATATTATTTCGGGGTATTAAGTTTCACTTTTACAATAATTTTTATTTTTATTATCTATAGCACATTACAAGTATAAAATATAGCTATTTAGTAACCTGTAATACCTATAGATGAATATTTCCGTGAATACCTTAGACGGGTACTAGTAACAGGTTTGGTTGGCACGAGGCTTTAATCTAATAGTGCTTAGATTACGTGCTGGAACTAATCTGTTGTCCACTATTTGAAGAACAATTTTACAGGACTCGTTTTATTAAGATATTTTAAAGCGATTTTCCTTAATCAAGAATATTGTGTACTATCAAATACAACTGATGTCTGTTGGTTATATCAAAATAACATTTTTTTTTTCATGCATGTGAAAATATAGACATATCTGTATAGTTATTACAGATATACAGTGTATCCTATTTTTGTCTGTTTCTTTGTTGCCTCTAATCTTCGAAACGGCTGGACAGATACATAAAGGGGCGTATTTGTTTTAGAAGAACAGGTTTCGGCACTTAATTCGAAAAAAACACATGATTATTTGTCGGTTGATCTTAATAGCTATTGTTTGATTGTGCGAGGCTTTTTGCCACAAAAAATAATTATTACATAACTCTAATGCCGGTGAAACCTTCGGGGTGTGCTAATATTAAATATTTATTTAAGTAACACTTATTTATTGGTGAAAATGTTATAAATAAGAGAAATAATAGGACAGATCAAAAATTGCATTGTATATATTATAATTCGGGGAATATTATTCAAATTTTGTAATGAGAAATACTCCAATTTGTAACCAAAGGATCAAATAAGTTATCAAAAGCTGATGTCAATTATGGGTAACCATATTAATAACCATGAATCATTCCTTGATTACAATTTTAACGTTGATTTATAAAATAAAACTTAGCGTATTGTGGAAGTTGAGTAACCGTTCCGTTTCAATGAATCACTGCATCTCATATTTCCGGGTTTATTAATAAAGAATCTACTTTTACGATATATAATATTTGTATTAAACTGTAATTGTATTAAAGTTAAGATAATTTCGCGAAATGTGGTGTGTGTAACGTTGAAATAAAATTTTAAAATAAATTATTGGTAAGAAAAATAAGACAGATAAGCACTTTAGTTATGTATATTGTATGCATGTGATTGTGTATGTTCGGCACTTAATCACGCAAATTTATGTATGGATTTGGATGAACTTTGACAAACATTGTTTATTAGCTGGATTACCGCATAGAATATATTATCTAATATATATAATTCTCGTGTCACAATGTTCGTTCCCTTACTCCTCCGACACGGCTCGACCGATTTTTATGAAATTTGATATGCATCTTCAGTACGTCTGAGAATCGGCCAACATCTATTTTTCATCTCCCTAAGTGATTGTTGTGCTAAGGGGTTGTTCACCCTTAATTTTTTTCAAATTTTTGGATGAAATTTTTTGTGTTTACTTTTTTTATGATACAGCATATAAAAATACATACAGCCCCTAATTTTGACCCCTCTACACTCAACCCCTATTTTTATGTGGCAAAACGACGTTTGCCGAGTCAGCTAGTATTTATATAAAACTTTTTTTATCATAAAAGATTCGTAAATAGTACTTAATCCTAACCAACATCCTCATCTCTACTTGTCCTAAATAATATTACAAATGCGAAGATGAGTTTGTTATGCTATTACATCTAAATTGCAGAACCGATTATGATGAATATGAATTAAGATAGATGGATCGATGGAGATGGTGAAAAATTACTTTTTTTTTGATACAATAACTTTATATAAATAATTGTTCACGATTTCTAAAACTTTTTCCATAATGATTACTAAATAGATCTCAACAGAATAATTTGATAACATTATAATTGAATCAAGCGAAGCCACAGTTAAATTCTAGTAATATATAAGTCCACTTATAAATATATAAATCTATCATAGTTATCCTAAAAGTTAAGAAATGATCGTAAATAAAGAGACCGTGTCATTTCCGTTGTAAAATTCGTGCAGTATGTCAGTAATCGCTTATAGAAACTTAGAAAGTAGCAAAGGGTTGACAAAGGTCGGAAACGATTTTCCACTACCTACTGTTTAACGACCCTTGAAGAAGTGCAATCGAATTGTAAATTTTGTTTGTAATTAAAGGAAAGTTTGACATTTGGGTTAACGGCCTCAGTGAGCAGTGTGCTGATTTCAGATTTCAAGACATAAACTTGACGGAGTTTTAGTTATTTTTGGATCTTTACCTTCACAAAAAAATCATTAATGTTAAAACATTAATAGCATTTATACGCGAGACCTAGATTGGTTTAGATATATCTTATATGTAACATCTGGCTTCGTATTTAAACATCTATAATACATTTTTACATCAATAATCATTTCTACATTTTATGTACATACAAAATAAATTAATATCTATTTTCTCCTTTACCGATTTAATTCATCTTTTTTAAGTTTTTTGTAATTTTTAGAAACCCTAACCACTATTTTCACGCATTCCACAGTTCACGCGTGCGAGATCCACAAACAAGCTTGATAGTAATAAACGTGAGAGAAACCGCGCGGTGCTCTAGTTATACATATTTTGATATATAAACAATTTAAAATATTATATTTTAAGTACCATTGATACAACTCATCTGAAATCTGACTAATATTAGTGAAGGACAGAAGGGGGCGTTACGGAGTTATCAAAATGTTTTGCTACACTGATAAAACGTTAAAAATGTGTTAAATAATTTTGAAAGTGAAAACTTGTGTTTTGAATATGATTATAAATTTGCTCGCTCGTTTAAGGTAGTTTAAACTCGTCCACATATGTTTATATATCGATAAAATATAATTATACATCACAGAACGCTAAAAGTATGTCAGTCGGCGACCTGTCGACATTAGTTTGGGTTGTATATTGCGACGCAGTGAAAGAGTTTAATAAATTAATAAATGAAAGCTGCACCCTACTTACTGATTATAAGGAAGGTGTTTTGCGAAACCAAAAGTGATTCCAAAGACATCTATGATTGCCATCTTATTATGAATCTCATAGTTAATTTGTCTGATTGATTATGATTGGAGAATAAATGACTATTATTACCTTTTAATAATAGTTATGGATTATACAAAATAAACATTTTCGTGTTTAGTCTAGAGTGTCTTATTTTTCTCTCAGTTTAAGACAGTGACCTATTTACTAGTCCTGAACTCCGGATGAAATGTAAAAATGTAACGTAAATAACAGTCGAGCTGTTTAATGTATGTATAACATGAAAATGTTATGCAAGATAAATATCTACACGATTATTGCGAAAACGACACAATTAATATATTTTAATTCTTCTTCAAATTTATCATAGATATTCAAAGAAATACATAATAAGTAATATCATATATAATTTTAACTATGTAAGGATACGGTATTTACGTGATTTAATATACTAAATACATATAGAATTGTGTCATGCTTTTCTCGTGACAAAAATAATAGTGTGGAAAACATAAACAGAATTATCTATTATTCGCAGGTTATGAAACGAATGATTTATAGCGTTTTTATTGTCTATGACTGTCTGGTCTATAAATCGAATAGAAATTTAAAAAAAAAAATAGAATTAGTAATTACTATTATTTAGTCATTTGTAATTGAGGGTAACCATAAAATTATTGCGTTTGAATATTAATGAATTGATCAGGTAACCTAAGTTAACTCATTAAATACATGAATCACACTCACCTACTTCATTTCTTAAGTTGTTGCTCTCGTTTCATATTTTATCCGCAAATATTATGAAATATTTTGTGGCGAAACTAGTAGCCTAAATTTGCTACATGTTTGGTATATATTTTACATTAATTAATAATTTAATTTAATAAATACTCTGACTTGTTAAATTTTCATTTAGGTTTGAAAAAATATGACATATTCACAGTGTTTATTCCAAATCAGATTTTCCAGTTTATTTTTATCCAAATTACAGCAAAAAAATTTAATTTAATAACTACATCAAAGTCTATCTACTTATATTTTACAGGCTAAAAGATAGAGTTCTGGAATATTTTTACCTGAATAAAACAAATGCTTAAATATTCTTATTATAAAAATATAATGAATTTTAGCACAGTTATATTGTAGCGCCATCTATAAGCGGGAGGCTGCACTTCGTTAAGTATTATATCTTACGTCATGCATTAGTTTAAATACTGTGCCAGAGATGGCGCATTTGGAACACTTTTATTTATCATCATTTGTCTGGCTTTTAATTGTAAAAATATTTAGTTTTTATAAAAATAGATGGCGGATAAGTGTTTTATGCCTATAAATTTGTATTGAAACTTAAGATCATATATCAATTGTTTATTAAGTTGAATGTGTAATCAACTAATAATAATTTTAAATTGTTTCCACGTTCTATTTTTATAGCATATACAATTAAAGATAATCTTCCACTATTATTAACCTATTTACTGACTATAACTACATAGAACTTAAATGCTATATGTATGTACATCCTCCAACAAAAATAAAATACTGCTGTTAGTTTCGTCTTAGTACGTTTTATACATAGGCATTTATGTACGAGTATATGCCAAAATACAGCTACCAAGTTCCAGGTAACATTACCAATAAATTACTTGTCCGTTGGATGATTAACACGAGCGTATAATGCATGGTCAATACCCATATTCATCAACCAGAAAAGGCGGAGGATAATTAAATTTGACGATGTTAAATTCGCAGCGCAAAATAAAACACGAGTCAACCGCGACGTCTTGGCGTTTATAATAATTATATACGTATATTGAATCTTATGGCATTATTACAAGACTCAGCTCAAATCCAAAATAACTTACCTCTTGATATTTGAAATCTGTCAAAATAATATTGAAGTGGGGAAAAAGTTAACAGGTAAACGAGTAATTTGTTTTTGCATTCATGCTTACTTTGCGCCGAAAAAGGAGTGTGAAATTGAATATTTACTATTTATTGTTTGAGCTAGAATATCTTCACTTAGGAACTGATGTAACCATAAGGCAAAGTACCACGTAACTCTGTCATTTAAGATTTTTTT
>JAOSYY010000015.1:2435660-2452698 GCA_025727935.1 Hebomoia glaucippe
GCTAGAATATCTTCACTTAGGAACTGATGTAACCATAAGGCAAAGTACCACGTAACTCTGTCATTTAAGATTTTTTTTAAATACATATATCTACGAATTTGTACCAGTACTGTTTAAATACATTACGTTATTCCTTGTAACATTACTAACGTATCTTTGAAATCCAATCAAAATCGGGCCAATAGGTTGGTAGATTAACTGGAATAATAGACCGATACACAAAATTGTTATATGATAATTATTGTGATTAATAAACGATATAGTTATATTATGTGAATTTAGAAAAAATCCTTTAGTTTGAAGTTATAATCAGACACCGTAATTGTATTTGTTTGTGGCATAGAGAACATTTATGAATCGGTGCAGAATTTACTTATATATCTATTTACCAAGTGAAAATATAATATACAAAAGAATTCAAATAATACTAACAATTTACCTTACTTACTTCGTTAAATTTATATAGGTTTTGTTTTGGGTGCAGCAGTGGCGGGCGGGTACAGCGCATAACTTCAGTATGACGTCATAGCCGGTAAAACTTCATGAACCCAAGCAGTCAAGGTCTTTGAGATTTGCCTTTAAGATACCCCGGAGCAATGAATTTTTGAATAAACCAATTGCTTTATACAAATGTAATTAAACTTGAACAATGTGCGATGTAATTAAATTATGATAATGATATAAAAATATTATTTTATCTTCTTATAAATTGAACTCAGATTTTAAAGTAAATTATTTTTTTTGTTATAATGTACATTAAATAACGAGTTGAAAATACTATCAGCTCATATTTATTATTAATAAAAAAATAAAATTCAGTCCTTACTACCTATCTGCCATTGGAAGTCCCCTCAAAATGGGTCGACCCGAGCGATTAGCAGGAACAAATATAGACGGATAGACAAAAATTCTATCAAAAAATTTTTTGTTTATTTATATCTATACATATATTCACTTTTAAATCATAAAATTATATTATCGAATTATTTACTATAAAAACTTATGTGTTGTTAAATTCAATCTGGGTATCTAAAATGTGTATATTTACACATCCATAATATCAAAGTACAAACAGTATGGTTTTAATGCGCCTGCTCGGTATGTTTGCGAAATGTATACGCATTCCCTGTTGTCCAATTTTCATTCCTGAATTTAAATATTCCCCATTTTAGGCAGGCGAATGTACTTCGCGGTTGGCATCCGACATACAAGATATTCATTAATTTTCTTAACGCAAGCTTAAAATTTTATCTCGCGATACGATAGTAAATTTGCGCTGATTTAGTATTTACCATATTGTTTCCTTCATTTAAATAATTAAATTTATAATTACTTACAGACTACTGTATGTCTACGGAATATTTAATTTTTCCGGTTTATACAGTTAGTGGTAAAATATTTACGTAATGTTTATAAGCAAATAATTAAGATTAAAATCGCGATTTTTAATTTGAATACTGGATGTTAAGAACGTCCACAGGTCGTTTATGTTGTATCTAAAGAGTTTATCTTAACTCACACCTACATCATAACGAGTTATTTTTAAAGTAGAGATATAAATTATGATTTTGTCATAAATGATAATGACACTATGAATAAATAATATTTAATAATTATAACGAAATGTATCTCGTTGGAATAGGTAGCTGGTTATACAATTTTTAACGGTTAAGTTTCGAATAAGTATCAGATATCTCTTAATGGTCGAGGCCGTGCTTTTGTTTTTGTGTCGAAAGATGACCCAGGTTGATTAGACTTGAAAAGCCCATTGATCTTATCATATGAATAAATGAAAGATCTTTTAATCCTCTTCGTGTTATCACTGCTGTGTATTAAAAATTGCATATTTTGCTACTTTTTATTATACTACTTTAAGTTTTAAATCATTAAATTAGTTTTCTTTTGTTGAAGGTGACAGTATGGGGCAACAGTACGATAGCAGAGATTATTAATGACTCTTTACAAGAAGCTGGAATTGCAATAGCCGGTCTGCCGACGGGACCACTGTCTGCACCATTAACGTTACCCATAGCCGGGCCCCTACCACCTCCAGAGGATGCTGTACCTCCTCCAACCGCTCTCTTGTTTCTAGGAGGTTCTAAAGCTCCAGTAGAACCAAGAGCTTCTGCAAATAGCTTAGAAGGAGAAGTTCTAGTAGTTGAATGTGAACCAACGCCATGGGATGGAAAGGATCTTGAAGTGTTTCTCGCCTGGGAAAAAATATACGGTAAGTAATACCGAAACTATTCAGTCTCCTTACATGTTAACAACATCTGAAATCAGCAAAAAACCCGTCAAGTATATAAGCTACTAAAGTTGTTAAGAAAATTAAACTTGTCTTACCCGTTAATTGCTGCAAAGCAGAACATAAAAACAATAAACACGTTTGCACTTTCGAGCAAAAGTTATTTCCATAAATGTCTCTTAAGACAAGTGAATGAGTTTTGCGTGCATTGACTGATAGCTAAATAATGTCTCGTGAAAAGCATTTCCTTAAACCTACGCGTGTCTTGGAGCATTCGTCAATACGAGGTTAATATATTAAGTATTCCGTCTGCAAACTATCTGTTTGTAGAAAGCGGTTTGGCAATATTGAAACGTGTACGCACGCCGTTGCTATTGTCCGGTAATCTTTCGCAGAAGCGACTCATATGCAAAGCTAATGCAGTTACCGTGATCACCATACTGATAGATAGAGCCCTGTTCGTAGTCAATCCTACTATTCGTGGAACAAGAGTATAAATCTAAAAGCAAATAGAATACACCGCTCATGTTATCTTTATTAAATGTATGGCATCGAGTTTTGTAACTCTACATATAAAAAATCTCTATACATAAAAAATTTTGATAAATTTCTCTCTCTAAATATAAAAAAGCTTGATACCTTAAATATGTTAATAATCTATTTAATAGGGTTTTTACAAATAGTGTTAATATAGAATACAAATATGGTTGTATAATTTTTTTATTAGATATATTTTAGTATTTTCTATTTTTGTTGCAGCTTCAATTCTGTTTTCGGCAGTGGAGCTTTATGGAAAACCATTACTTAGGGCAGCAGTAATAACCAAAGAAGAATATCACTTGCTCTTCTACTATTTAGAATCTGTATCAGAAGCAAGTGAAGCATTAACTCAGCGAATGAGAAAATATATTGATTCCGGTCTATTATCAAGTAACTCTCGTAAAAAAGAAGCTGAAAATGTTGACTTAGCTTCTCTAAATTCTCAACTAAACTGTAATAATATTCCGGAAAGTGAATCACAAAGTCTTTTGACAGAACTCATTCAAGAAGGAATTTTATCTCAGCATGACGTAGATTCCGCTTCAGAACTAACAACTTCTTTTTATAGCGATCAAGCAACTATAAATAAAAAACTTGATGATGATAATAGATCAAGCTCTTCATCTCTTGGCGTAATACATGGCAGAATAGTTGTAGATATACCAGTGGATAACTCTGCATCGGCCGTCGAGATTTCTGAAATTAAAAATGCAGATAACATTACGAACGTAAGTATTAAAAGTGGAGGCCAGTGTTGTGCCGACCACAGAATATCTGCTGATATTACAGATAATGTTTGGTCTAACGTAAGGTGGGATTTTCTTAATCCATCCGATTTTGGATATGACCAAGTTCCTAATGTAAAAAGAAGTAGATCAGATTCTGCATTAACTCCTATGCCAACACGACGTAATGAAGAAATATATGAGACATTACGTGATGACGAAGACGACTCATGTGCTAGTATGACGCCATACGAATCCATAGAAGATTTGTACGACTGCATTAAAAACGCTGCCTACAATAATGATATAGCTACAGAATCTTCTCCATCTACGGAAAGCCAATCGGAGCCACAATATCCGGACTTCGATGAAAAGTCGAGCACAACGCGTCAGAGTTCCGCTAGTAGCGAAAAAAGCGGAACCTCGTCCGCTTTTCCATTCTCGAAGTGCGGTTCAAGTGATTCAACCGGAGCGTACACATCTTGCGAGTCTACGAGTGGGATAAGTACATTTGCCACGAAAAGCATTCCAGAGTTGATTAAATGTAGAGAATTACCTCCGCCGCCTACGGAAGTCGAAATGAATGAGAGTACTATTCTATTGAAACAACTATTTATGGGTGAATTAATGGACGCATATGGTGAATATCTTTCTGCGTATCCGTACGCGCGTGCGCTGCTTCGCCGGAAGGTGCGACGGGATGAACATTTCACTGCCCTCGCTGACATCAGACGAGGTGCCGCCAAGTACACTATTGCCGATTACTTGGAATTACCGGTAAGTGCTTTCACTATAATTTATATAAAATGGTTATTAATTTTAAAACATGTGTCGTAATCGCCGCGGTACTTTTTCCTCAATGCAATTGTATAAAGAGGTTACATTAACCTTTATGTTCGTGTCAAGTGCGGCCATTATATTAATTCGCCGTGGAATCGAGAACAATACAGAGACTATCAGAGGAATCCTGGTTTGAAGTCGATTTGATGGCGGCCGTGCGACAATGATACGAGTTCGGGCACGCGTCGCCATTCAATGCTAATGGGCCGGAAGAGTGCACGTGTAACTCTCTCTCAGTGATTACAGGCATTATTTCTTTGCTCCTTACATGCCGCTTCAAAACTTACTGCAAAGTGACAAAATCAATAAAGGGAGAAGCGAACAAAATCATCATTTATTTTTACAGTAGGTACGTTCGACGGGAAATTTTAGAACAAGATTGTTAGTAGGTACTAAGTATTTAATGGGTATTATGTTTAAAAAAAATATATAATATTACAATTTACTAGCTTCTGGCAGCAGCTTCGCTCGAGTACATTTAGATTTTTACATTTTGGATAATATTATAAAACTTTTAGTTAGGATCCCTATTTTTTTTTCGAAAACATATTATAGCCTATAGCCTTCCTCGATAAATCTAGGTACTATCCATCTTAGCGCGTTCAAACAAATAAACAAAGAAACTCTTCATTTTTATAATATTATATAAGTATACACTATTACGAAAGTCTATCATGGTTGATATTTGAAACATGATTTCAATAGACTTTAAATCATTTGAATATATATTGATCTTCTAGGTATTAATTTTTGAAACAAAGTAAACTTTGAAGTGTTACTTACATGATATATTAATAACGGTATAATATATTAAGCCAACAATATTAAAATGATAATATGACCCAAGATAAATTCGACACAGAATGACTTATTATAACAATAATGATGAATATTGTATTAAAACGCGGAACAATATTCATTTATGTGTATTCAGACAATAAATAATAATATTATTGTATTTCTAGCGGATTCAGGGCAAGAAACTTTGTACATAGACATAGTTTTGTGACGTTGAACTGAAGCTTTGAAGCGTTGTATATTTAGGGTGGACAATTTTAATAATATTATAGAAAATAAACATTTTGTAAATACTACTGTTATATGTCTAAAATATGTTTACGTAAACTAAAACTACAATGTTTACCGATAGTTTCAAAATAAAAAAAAACGTTTAATATAAAATTATCTCAGTAATATTTAAATTCAGTATCTATATGAGAACTGCAATATTTGTACTTTAACAGCTGTAATTATTTTTGGTTCTAAAACTATAGTATCATTGTTTTTTGACTTCATGTAAATCGGGCATAATAAGATCAAGAATGCATAGGATTAATAGATCATTCGCTATCCCGTAAGTATGACGTAATCGCAAAATATGGCATGGTAATGTAACAAGTGCCACTCCCCAGGGGTGCTCAGCCGCCTACGTGTTTAACATAGAGTCGCCCACGTTTTTATTCACCCATCAGATCATAGGTTGGGTCTTGAAATGCCAAATCAATACTTAATGATTGCGAAGGTCACTTTGATCCATTGTTATAATCGCAATTACGATTAACCCGCTTTTTGCTGTGATCATTGATTATTAAATAGGCGTGACTTGTGAGTCTTGCGTGGATATTTCTTAGTATTGAAATAATAATTTTAAGAGACTACCAATCCAGTATATTTAACAAAAAGTTTAAATTGTATCGTCTAAATGATGAAGTCCGCAATTGAAAGATTGTATCCAGATGTTAAAAATTGTGATCTCTTCAATTTTTATTTCTGAATCCTAACAGCAATTTATCTTAACTACGCACTTAATAAAAGAAACTTTAGCATCAATATGAATAATTATATACTTTATTTTTATAAGCATATTGTAAAGATTTTAGGCAGTATACTTTAGAAAAATTGTGAAAAAGTACTTTGTGATAAAAATAAACGCGTCGTGGATAGATTTATCAAAAAATCAGAACACGTTTATGTGCGAGTCATGTTAAGTGTGAACGTATGGTTGGAGTCAATACCGGTGTAGACTTGTGTAGAATTCTTAAACTACGAGCGAGTACTGAGTACAGAGGGCTTTGGATTAATATAATCATGACTAAGGAAGAAAGAAGAGATAAAAATAATAATCCGTACGCGTTCGTTAACGAATATGTACAGACAACTTTATTTATGTTACTTCATTCAATGGTAAATACTCGAAATAAATATAAATAAGTCGACAGTACATCACTTAATATAATAATAAATGATATTATAGAGCATCAAGTAAAAGCTAATCATAATATTAAATCCAATTCTCTCAGACCAAGAAATTTGATAAATTATAATGCTTGTCTTCGTGTTACAAATCACAAGAGTACAACAAGAAACGATATCATTAGAAAATCTTATTTATATTTTAAATAAAAACAAAACTCATTTTTACATTATCTGCAAGCGAACCAGCTTTTTTCAGATAGAGATCTCTTATGTAAATGCTTCTAGAAAATGTTAAAGAATACTACATACCAACCCTACTAGCCATTCTTTCCACTCCATGTATTTCGCGTCATAAATGGCTTTTAAGATCTCGATTGCCAGCGAATTTGCAAATAAGACTTATCTAAAGTATTAAGATGCAGGCAGCGTTCGCTATTAGGATCTTTACATTCCTCGTTAAAACATACCTATATGTTTTATTTAATAGCTATTCTCATCTGATACTACATTTACTTACAAATCCTTTCAAATTATGTCTTTGGCCCTAATTATAATTTGTAAGAACTTAAGCAGCTCCGAGAATACATCTGCAATTTGATTGTTTATTTATAAATTTAAATGCATGATGTACGTTACTAGAAAACCAATGTTGCTGTTTGTCGATTTAAATTCCATTTTTAACACTAGAGATGTTATTTTAGAAAAAAAAAACTGAATCTTATTTTCAGTGCATATTCCACTTAAAATAGAAATAACGCAGTTTAACGAAATAACGCGTCAATGTATATTACATAAACTATAAAAAAATATTAAATGCGTAATTCCGGTGCGGACATTCCAAACATATATCTCGTTATTTATTCTTGTACACTGCTTCTACGTATCTAAGCTTTCTGTGACATTTTATAAAATTTATACGTTTTTCTGTGACCCTACTTTGCAGGAAATTCTTTATCAAATATTCTAACATACCCTGGATTCTATTGGCTTTTTTGCTTTGAAATATAAAACTTTATATGAAATGTAAAACTTAAGATTTGGCTGTGTGGTTAGTTCCATCGTCTTTCTCTTGGAGAAGAACCCTAATACTACTACTACTACTACTACTGAAGTCTAGTTGCAACTCTTTACCTTTTACATGTGTATATAAGAATTATTTCTTTTTTTTTATTTATTGTATACAAATTACTATTGACAAGCATTAACCATACATACACCCTAGTTGTTATTCTATCACAACGTTTAATAGATACTCTTGTACATATTTTGCCTTAAAACAGTAACATTTTTGTAAATATAAATAGAATTGAAGCGACCTTTTGTAGTATCAGTTATAGTTTTGTTTGTTGGTTCCTGTTAATCTCTGAAACGGCTGGGCCGATTTAGACGAAACTTTCACTGACAGATACCTGATGTTATCGCGCGTAATATAATTATGTTATCATCATCATCATTATGCATATCATGTACCTTATACATTACCTTATGTATATATCATATTTTGTACATTAACGGCGTGTACAACTTATTGGACTGATACAAATGAACTCATCGCTATTCTCATTGAATTTGGCTAGCCAACACTCCTCGTGTTTCAAAAGACGTTACAATTTATTACGAATATGCAGAGTTAGCCGATTTACTAGTTACTGTACACGAGCAATGATATTGATTACAATTATTATTGTTAGCGTATTAATTATTGACTTTTAACTAACTAAATATTTTCTAGTACTTCAACCTCGTATATAAACTGTTTTTCTTAACAGAACGCTTACGATTTTGTACCTGGAAAGCTAGAAAACAAAATGTATTATTACTCAACGAATTGTTTTCGCTTCTAGCTTTCCTTTTCAATCATATAAAATGTTATATAATTTTGCAATTGGCCGTAATTACTGTCAACTGTTCCTCTAGGCCTTTACATAAACAAATATCGTTGATAACTACCTGCATTTCGTAATATCCCTATCAAAGTAGCACAAAAACACACTTTACAGTATTCGCTACGCTCATAATTTGCGTTGCTGTTCTCGTGTATTTCGCCAATAAAATCTCTAATGTATGCCACTGCTGACTTTTTACTCGCATTTTTCTTCAGCGAATGAGCACTTGTTGCATTTAACTGCGACATTTCCTTTTAAGGCGATCTCGAAAGATGTGACTTGCTTAAAATGTGTTTATCTCGAGTCACGACCATCGAAAGATCTGCTATAGTCGTTTGAAATTTAGTTTCATATGGCTAAGATTCGTTTCTATTTTGATAGAGCCCGTTTATTATGACTTTTATGTGACATGAATCCTCAACAAGTATGTTCAATATGACTTCTGGTTGTTATATCATTTCAACACTTAAGTTGCGTAAATGTAGGTAATTTAGATAATCTAAATACATATATTTGTAACATTACTTAAAAATCTACTTATTTTACATACTAATGTCATCTCTCTTAGCTGATGTAATAATTAATTAGACCGCTCCGTATTAATAGCTTTGATATTCAATGCTACAGGTGTTATTTGTAATGTGTGGGTGAGCTTTTAAAAATATCATACAGCTTTTTCAATTTGAAAATGAAGAATGACAGTTGTAATGTCAGATCGACAAACAGGAACATGGCACTTCCTTTTATAGCGTCGGTTAAAAACGAAAGCCACCGACCCAGAAGTCGGTTTACATATTTATGATACAGAGTATAACATGTCAGGATGACCTTTGCCCTTCAATGGGACAGATTGGTAATCCTTATTTTGCTACTGCTATTGCAATGATGCGTGAACTGTGGGCCGCCCCACCCTAGCACTTTTGCTGGCAGTTCTGCTTTCTACGCCTGGTTTCACTGATTCAAGCGACTCAACCATTCCGCTTTTTATGTCCACTACGATACGTGAATTTTCACAAACCTGTGCCGTTTTAGCACCATCTTACATGCTATTTTGTTTTGTTAAAATTGTTTCTAAATCCATAATATGCCTACCGATGGACACCATCGTTAAACCTTAGCTGTTATGTAAATTCAATAACTTTCTCTCGTTAAAATGAAAACTTAAATATGAAAAGGCAGCGTTGGCTTCTTATTGAGTAAAACATTCAGAAGTGACAGTCAATACTTTTATGAGTTAAGCCCTCCGTATGTTTACCACTCATTCAACTTAAAGACATTTCCGAAAGCCTGATAGTGTATTCAAATATATTGTATTTTATTTGAATGATTCATGATTTTGTAACAATGCTAACTGCGGAGTGCACTGTAGTAGCATTGCTAGATAAGGTTATAAATTGTTCGGCGCTTACAATAGGATTCTTTGGGTGTTTCAGCGCGCGTAAGAATGTTACTTTGTAGCTTATTCTCTCTTTACGCCAGCGAACAGTGACTCACCTTTTAGTCGGAAGAACTCGGGACAACGAGCATCTTTCTCAAATTACAAATGAACATATCGTAATAAATCAACCTACGATACACATTGTGATTAACACAAATAATGTTAATACGTTAATTGCCATATATGCAATCTATCAAATGGTACACAAAAAACGTTTTACACTTTCCCAAAGCTATCAATAAGATCGTCTACTTTTAACGGATTAATAAAAATAGTTGATAAGTACCTGATTTCAACACATACAAACGATTTTTATTTAAACGACTGTAAATTAAGCACTAACTTAAAATCGAGTTTGGTAATAAATTTTTAAGATTTAATTTAATGGCCATGATAAAAGCATCTTAATTCTTATTTATAGCGATAGGTAACAAATGTCACATAGACAAGGTACGCAATAGGTACTTGTTGAAGTACAAACTACAAATACATAAGTAGGTAAGATGAAGGTCTTCAAACAGGTTATGGGCAAAGCAGTCACGTTATAAGAGTCAGATTGCACTATTGCTTTAATAGCCATGGCCTTGCTCATGAGCATGACAGTAAATACACTCATATTATATACATTTCTGCATATACAGTCTTGTATGGAATAGAAATTAACAAGAATAAATCTTGACTAAAATAAATTTGCCAAACTGAATATGGAATAGGTGTAAAGTTTCTATATCAAAATATTACAATATTTAAACTTAAAACAGTTTTGATTTACCGACTTTAATAGTCAATTTATATTAGTAGGATAAAGTAAGAGGTGAGTCACTCGCTAGATCTAGATTTTAAAACCCAGCCCTTTGTGTTAATCACAATGAGAGATATAACTTGTATTTCAACTCTGCTGGCATCCATTACCGCAACAAAAAAAACCTAACCTTTTTTTTAAAAAAAAAAGAAGAATTTGTTCTACATTTCATTTAAATATCTATTCATTAATTATAGATTTTCTCATATTCGAAGTTGATCTTAGATTATTAAAATAAAAATTTCTAACATAACGCATTGTTGTTATTCCGCACTAACATTTTTCTGATTTTTTCCACGTAAGTACAATAATTGTATTACTTGCAACGGAAGTTCACCTGGCCTGATTATACCAGGTCGTTCTGTCCACGCAACATCCGCTCTATTGTACATGTTTAATCCCATTGCGAAGCTATTATGATGCAGTACTATTATGCCCTCTGTCTGCTTTCATTCTAAGAACATATTTCTTTAGGTCACTTGGAGTGAGGTCATCTTTGGCTTTTATGATATCTTGATCGATATTGCTTATTCATACAGTTTTTAAAAAGACTTCAAAACAGAATATGGAAAAAGATAAGAGTTTATGCGTATTTAGAATAGTTAACTTATATAAACAATTGTACCGTTTAAGAACATTGCGGAATGTGGTGAGAACCGTCAAAGTTTAGTTCTAAATACTCTAAAAATGAAGGATGACAAACGCACGTGCCTCCAAACATTTTTGGATTGTTTTTTTGTTTGTACAATGACAAGGTCTTGTTTTAATATAATATTTGCTACCATCACGGATGAGCACTATTTATTTTAAGGCCGCATAAAATTTCGTCTTCAAAGTTCCAAATATTTTGTATAATATTCAATACTAGCTTTTGCTTGCGACTTTGCTCGTGTTCTTGTCGTTTTTTTGTCAACCAATTCTTTAGTATTGGTTTTGCTTAAATACTCTGAATGTACGTTTCTACTGTTTTATGTTTAGAATTTAAGATGTTATGCTTCGAGATTTGGATACAGACGGACAAAAAAGATAAAATTCATTTTTGTGTTCTATTGCTCTTTTCTAATCGCCCGCCATCTTTTTGCATAAATTCATTGAATGTACCGACACGCGAATTCTACTGATTTATTATATGTATAGATGTAATCTGTATTTGGTATCAGTTAAGACAGGCATATATTTAGGCTTTTCGAAGACTTTTAATCAGGATTCGAGTGGGCGGAGATGCGTCAATGACCCGTAAAAGTTGCGGATCCGCATTCAGTAAGTAACACCGGTGCTAAATTTTGACAACGGTCCAACTAGCCGTTTAAAATGAATAAAATATAAAAATATCGGTTCATGTCTTCACTATAGCTAAAATGATGAACGATCTTTAATGAGCCGATTGTCATGGCAATTAGGCTTTATACTATTAGTATTTTATTAAGTATATAATTCGAGCAGAAGTTAGTGTGTTCTTCTTTGGAAGACATGTCATTTACAACTAGTTCCGTGACCTCGCTCACGCATTCCCGCGCCTGCACCTAACTGTACTTTCCAGTTAACTTAATGCTTACTTTGGACAAAACCCGATCTTAGGCAAGTGTGTATAATAGCAATCATTGCAATTTAATTATTTTTGAGTATGTGAGCAGGCAATAGCCACGTAAATCAGACTTGCCGGCTAAAGTCAAAACCGTAGGCTTGCGTGCCGCGCATTCCATTTGAACGACCGCAACGCCGAAGCTATCCGATCATCGCCGATGTTGCCGTTGCCTGCGGCCGACTTCACACTGGTGTCTGCGCGAGCGCGGCGTGAACGTCTAGATTGTTTGTAGAACGACTCGATCTGTCAACAAACTTTTGCGCGTCGAACTTAAATGACGATTAAATAATTGTGATTCACTTTGATGAATTAAATTTAACGTTATATGTGGATTTTTTAAAGAAAACTTTGTTCTTTAGTTCCATATAGACTACAGAGAGTGCAAGAACCGTGTTATTTTTTGTTTTGGATTGCGTGCAACGTTCTCAGTGAGCTGATTGCTTTAGTGTGTGAGTGACAATTTTGCCCGTGAATAAATAACGTTTATGAAGCTGGAACAAACTCATTGGGTTTTGGAAATGTTTTACATACTACGGTAAATTTTTGAAAACTTTAATATTAACCTATATTGAAGATTGGAATTGAGTTCTTTTAACCTCGATTGTCCACGTTGCTTTTTCCGTTAAGTTACAAAATATACAAAGACTTGTGTATATTGCTTCTGATCAAAATGATTTGTTAATAAGTATTATTGAGAGCACATTTGAAATGGTTTTTACAAAATGTTATTTTCATTTCTTAGATTTTAATTACTGATTGCATAATGTCTAATCGTTTTAATATTTAATGTCCCATTGCGAACTTTGCCTATTAGGAATCATAATAATTTTATTTTTTGGAATTATTACTATATTATTATTATAGTACGTATGTATATAATAATGTAGGTTGAATGCGTAGAATAGTATTAAAAGACTAGGAGAAGGTAAATAAAAAAAAAAAACTTTAAAATTCTGTGTCAATCGAAGCGAGAGCGCCATAAACGCACAATCTATTCGGCTATTATAATTTATGTAGCTTATAACCAATTCTTCGAATATAACGTCATCAGAAGCACATTTATACATGGTAATATATTAGACAGGTTTCTATCCAACGAACCGTCAAAACAGAAAAAGAAAAAACTGATGGAAGTATGCGATCCCATCTTGCAAGTTAAAGCATGCGATGAAACCGGTACGGTAAAGGTTGCCCGCATATATTTAATATTTCGTCAGCTCAAGATAATTTTTCATCAATCTACTACAAAACTCCATCGTTGTAAACAACTATTAACTACATTGTACGAACTGCCAATAATGATAAAAACGACTTTAAACACATCTGCACCACATCTGTAAAGCAAAACAATACTGCAGCCACAATTTTATACACAATTGTTTCTCTTATAATAACAGTTGTTTATCATTTTTCGTAGAAATAAATATTTTAACACCTCTTTGTCAGGGCTGTGGTTTATAGTTACAATTTCTATTGGAAAGCTTTTACAACAGTTTTAAATGTAGAAAGCTTTAAGTTTGTTGAAAAATATTGATATGTTGCTAATTATCTAACTGTAATAATGAGTTTTGTTCCCACATATTGGCATGTGATTAATTATTTATACATGCTCTCAAAAATTCTTGGTCTCTTAGTTCGAAAATCAATGATACTACTCCAAACACCGGACGCGGCGCCGGAAGACCTTATTATATAGTCATTACCACCTTGACACTTGCTTCATACACGTTTCGCTTTCGTTAAAGCTTCTAAGTAGATTAGAGAGTAACATACTAAAATGAAACCGAGTTGCACGTAGCCAAGTATTTAACAATAGATTAGTCATTGAGTGCCAGACGGAGCCGTTTCGATGAATAGCAAAATCTTAGCAATGCACTTACCGAATACACATTCATCTACTTTGCTCACTAGAAAACATGGTTGCCTTAACACGATTGCGAAGGTCTTTATGAAACATGTTTAATTTATGTATACGTTTGCGTAAATGGTAACTTGTTAATAAATGAACATACATTTCTATTTTTACAATCAGATGTCTGATACCTAAGGAATAAGAAGTAATATTTGACAGATCCCGTAACATATTACTAACAAATGCAAGTTGTCCGTAAATTAACATCGGCTTAGGTTACATACTAGCGAATCAAATAGGGTATAAGATGGGGTTAATTAAATTAGTGATCGTTGTGCTTTAGAGGTCCCCTTATACTGTAATGCAGCTGCTGAAAATGCCCATTTAGCAAATTTGAATAGTCATTCTATATAACCTGAAACCCATCGTAGCCAGCACGACTCCAGTTAGTGCAATAAAACTGCAAATAATTCCATTATATAATACTAAACGCTTCGTATACATATTACGTATCATTGGACTGTAAGCTTATTAAAATAGGTCGTAGAGGTTTATTGAAATGAGGCAAAGAATGAATGGACTTATAGGACTTAGCGACTAGTGGTGGACTCGTAAATAGTGTTAGCCTGTAGTATGGCTTCCTGCGTGTATGTAGACGGGTTGTCTGTGCTGTAAGATTCAGTATGTATTATATTAAAAAAAATATTGTTATTAACACGGCTTTATTCTTTTTGTGAACAATACATAAAACCATATCTTGTACTTCTAACATACGTAACCATACAATAAAATGTAATTTAGCTAATTAAAACAACATTTGAACAAATTAAATTCAAATCATTTCTAGTAAAATTGGTAAGAATGGCTCAATTTGTAACTTTCTCTCTATAACAATATTCTATCTTTAATTAAATAATGGTACGTATCAGAAAGTATGTCTATCATCTTATGTAACCACCACGACCTACTTAACTAAAAAGAAGTAACAATTGATGGTTTTCTACTTTAATTAAATAATGTTCTCATATAATGACAAATTTGAAATAATTTTGGAAGAAATCAATGGATCGTGAATTGTCATTGACCTAGTAACAGCTATTTATTAATTACACAAATTAAGGTTATATAATTTATCTTTAATAACTGTGCAGTAACGCAAATTTTAAAGAAAATCTCTTATCAAACGTACGGTGGCAAATTACGAATCGCGCGCTGCCCTTGATTTAAAATTGGTGAATCAGTACGAACGTCTGCCAAAAATACCAGCAACATAATATGCCTATTACCTGTTTTGCCAACACAAGTCGTTCTTATTGTTAACATTACAAAATCCTGTGATCTGTAACCCAAAAAAGTAGATCGAAACACATGTTTAAGGCTATAATGTTACGTTTCCACTGTACTGTCTTTTTTATAATTTAATACTATCTTCACCTATAACTATTATCGTAAAATTATCATCACGTTAGCGACTTTTTAATCTGAAGCTCTGCCATATGACATTTATCTGTTTTGAATGTGCTTGTAGTAGGTAATATACAACTTTGACCACCCAAGAACAATTATTATTCAAAAAAGACACAAACAAAATTGAATAATGACAATGTTTTTCATGTCATGAAGTTAATTTTTACTAGCAATGACTGTTTTTAATGAGGCACTTAAGTACGACCTAAAAACCAAATGCTGCAAGTGGGTGGAGTTAATGGTGTAAGATAAGATAAACGTTCCTAGTAATTATCAAATTTCACGCATCTTTTCTTACAATCTGAGAACAAATATTGTTGTAACATTATCATTCACATTGTACATTGTTTCGTAAGGCATACTCCTAAATTTCTAAACGAGAAACCAGATTAACGTGTGAATAGGGATACTAAATATTGTACTCACAGATTTCTTAAAAGCATCGGGCATTGTTTATGGTGTTTTGGTAACTTCAAACGGATTAACATCTATAACAAAGTTGACTTATTTTAGTGCGCAGTTAAAAGCGGATAGAAAGAATTTTTATGGCCATCAAAAAGGGAACATAAAATTTTATTCCTTTCGGGAAGAAATACTAACCGTGTAATAGCCCCTAGATATAACATTTTGATTTTTTGTTTTTGGATTTTAACTTACTTATAATCAACTCATTAGTATATAACAATTTATCGTCTATGACAACATTTTATTTAACGCAACTGTATACGAATCTGTGGGATTTTAAAGTTAATAGCATTAAGTGGATAATGATATCGTCGTATGCTTTTAATAAAATAAAAATACGAGAAGTAATATCAATATTGATATTTTAAAAAACATAAAAATTAGTTAAAAGTCCAGAGAAAGCGTGTGTGCGCAAACGAAAATATCTACTCTCAACTGTAGAGACACTTGTTTTCAATGTAAATATTCCGTTATGTAACTACAATTCGTTGTTGATCTACCGATTAGCACATTGAAGATGGAGGTCACGCATTCTAGCAATTGAAATGTTGAGTTAAATTAGTTTCTACAGGTTATGTCTTTAATATTTATAGATGCCCTACTTGACTTGGACTGGTTTGAGATAGGTTTGCTTATTATTTTCTAATAGGATATGAATAAGTACAGTAAGTAGGTAGCTTTAGTCTTGCAGCTGCAGATATTCTGCTTAATGACAGTAGATTATGCATGACAAAGATGTTACTGTTCTTTTATATATTGTCTGTGAAATAAACTGTCAGGGAAAAGGAGTAAAGATTCTTTATCGTCAACGACCAAGTTTTCGATCATGGATATATTGTATAAGGTATTTGTGAATTGAAATAGTTGGTTCAATATTATGTATATACATGAGTATACGTCTATATAATTATACTAGCTGTCCCCGCAAACGTCGTTTTGCCACATAAATATATAAAATTTAGGAGTGAAAATTTGGGGTGGTATGTATTTCTATGTG
>JAOSYY010000015.1:2456609-2481542 GCA_025727935.1 Hebomoia glaucippe
TCATCAAAATCGGTCAAGCCGTTTCGGAGGAGTTCGATTACGCACCCCGTGACAGAAGAATTTTATATATTAGATAACCATAGTAAGTGGATATGTATGAAAGACTGGCTTCTGCCAGCGGCGTCGCTCGCGTTCATTTCGATTTTTACTCCTTGGGTTACATTATAGGACTTTTCGTAACGATCCCTAATTTTTAAATATATAGAGCCTATAGATCTCCTCAATAAATTTACTATGCAACACTGAAAGAATTTTTCAAATCGGACTAGCGGTTCCTGAGATTAGCGTCTTCAAACAAATAAACAAACTCTTCAGCTTTATAATATTAGTATAGATAATTTGCAGCCCTTCGTGTCCTGCCCAAAGTTAGGTATAAGAATTAAACAATGTTATTCTTTTATATTGATAATTACATATAAATGGCAATAGACTGGCTAACGTTCTTCGTTTACACCTATGAAGAAAGTATAGGACTATTTATATGTTCCCACGCTAATATTATCCTTACTAGACGTAATGTTGCTGTCGAGATTCTATCGTCGAATTCTTCATACACCTAACAAGGACGATGAAATTTATTGAATTGATTAGTACATAGTTATAAAATTGTACGTGTTCTCATGTTCTTACACTTACGACAACCAGGTTACATAGCTTCTAGCTTGTAAACAGTTAGAAGCATTTAAATAACTCTGTCACGCCGTAGTTAATATAAGCCAATAGTTAACGGTTTGTGCCCTTCATAACATTTCTAACGATGTTCAAGACCACTTTGACATAATTTTATTAATGTTTGAGGTGACATAAATGTCGACTATTTGTTTACATTATTTCAGTTAGGTTCCATAAAGTTAATTTTAAAGTTTAAAATGTTACGTCTTTTATTATGTTATTTAATGATTATGTTTAAAATTAAATTCTAACCGATAATTATATAAGAGTTTATCTTACATACTATTATGCATAGGTATACTAGCATAATGTAAAATGAGTTCTTATGTATTTTTATTTGGCTTATTATTTATTTACTAATTTTCACACATTTGAAGGAAATATCACACATTTTATAAGAACAAAATAGTGTTATATGTGTCTTATTAAATACTGATTTAATCATGAAACGGTATTTTTCAACATAATTGAATCTAAAGACTTGTCAAACCGCAGTAAAACCTCTATGGTGTAACTGATCGTAAAAAACTGTTGTAGAGTGAAGAATAATAATCATCGCGTATGTTGCGACAGACGGAGAGACGCGCATCACGAACACCTGTCTTTGAGTTCTCAATGCTGTCTATTGAATTACATGTACTATTAATATGGTAATGTTCTCAACACGACCGAAACGATATTGAAAAATTAAATCAATTTAAATAATGTAGTCGCTCATTCTCTACACGCATAATGGCTGGGATGAACTTAATAGCTAATTTACATTATTTCAATGGCACCATATTAACAGTTTTGTATTCTAGTGAAGGTAGATTTGTTTTTGAATGCCAACAAACCGCTAGATCAGATCAGATATTAAGTCATTGCTCAAAATATAGACGAATTCAGCACTGCAATTATTCTTTAAATTATCTTTCATTAAAAATATAGTTGGTTAGACTGATCGAATGTAATAATAGTCAAGGTAAAAAGCGTAGGATGTGAAATTTTAATGCAATCAATTTCCTGAACTATCACTAGTCCGATATCGGGCTTTACTTTAACCAAACTAGAGTCTCTATTTTTCTTATATCTCTTAGTTATATATTACATATTACATAAGTTTCATAAAGCAGTAGCGTAAATGTCTATGTAATGGTAGTAAGGTCTTCAGGGCGTGCGTGCTCATCGATTGAGACGGCGCGGGTCCCGGCTCGGGCGTGACGTCTACGCAGTGACATCCGATAGCCCATCTCACGACCGACCCACTTCTAATCCAAGGTCACCGCTTGACCTCCTAATGCCACTTCCGTGCCCAATGGTGTGTACGGGATGAAAGTACCTACCAAAGGTTTTCTGCCACTTAATCGCTGCTACGATTCTCAATGAATACTATGCCTTAATAGATGTATGCACTGAGTTTGAACTTTAAATTCTCGTTATTATCAGCTAAAAACCTTAAATATTATTCAGTCAAGAGATTAGTCTTAATTATAGTTAGCTATCAATAACAGAAGTGCACAGAGCCTTCGATGTCTTCCTGCTCCAATCAAAGTGTTAAACACGGCGACGCTTTTAGCAAGAAACGGAATTTCTTGTAAAGTGTAGTCTATGTTGGTTCGGCGCGCTTTATTCACGTAGTCGAACGGTACTGTTGTGTCATGGTCGTGGCTGCGACAGATTTACAGATAGGGCGCCAATCAGAGCGTGTGCGCGCACCGTATCACAGCCTTTCTGATACACAACACAACACACTTTCTAATCTACGGCTTTGTCACTGCGCTCGCCTATTGGCTAACTTGTTTTACCAGACTTTCGCCAATTGTTTTCACGCTACATTAGATTTCTTCTCGGTATAAAAGTAAACAAAAATAATCTACTTGCTGTGATTGCATCACAATATAGCATTGTAAATCGCTGTTGCATTACAAACTCATTGTTTGCGTCTGTACCTACGTTATCCTCGGAATGGTGTTATTACGTCCATATTTAATTTGACCCGCGGTTAGTCGGTATGCTGCGTAGATATCATATTGCCAGTTTAGCCGGAGTTGGCTCCCAACGTTGAATATGATACGAGTTATCTGGAGTCCAAGTGGCCTGTGAAATAGGAGAGCGGATGGACAACAAGCTTAGCCGCAATGGCTCTGTAGATAAGGTGATGTGGATGCGCGCATTTTAGAAGCGCGCGGAGATAGAGCGGCGTTCCGACCGGTCTTTGTACCGGTTTACGTCCACATCTCGTCGTCGGGTGGTAAAAGAGTAACCGTTTCATTAGTTTAGCTATGCTTCGTAAACAATCATCTCAACCCGCAGCCAAAAGTGCCTCAAATGTCGAACTACCCTAATTATAGTCCCGTCAACTGCCATAATATAGATACCCGAAGCGGTTAAAGATACTTTTTCATTCAAATATTTCATCATAATTATCTCGTTTTATTTTAAGCATTACTCGTGTATTTCTCGACTTTGCAGTTACAATTATTAATTTAAATACAATTATTACATTGTCTTTGCACAGGTGTACGAGACAAATTACTGTAATAACTCTCACTGAAATGATCTTTCAATGAAACACCTTTAAAACATTTAATTTAATTTTATATTATTTTACTGAAACAGCATTACATGAAATTATAAATTATATAGCATAGCGAAAACGTAGATGTGCAAATCGACAACATCAGCGTGGTATGTTTATGTATGCTAATGCTACATCATCAAAAACAGATTGTTATAACAATAACTATGTGGGGCAATGTAGGTAAGGCTGTAATGAAACGTGTGTTTGGTCATTTTAGTGTTGCAATAAGGTTTTGGAAGTAATACAACAAATCATGGATGCAAATAGGTTTATAGGAACTAAATCATAATAAATCAATTACCAGTCCCGCTTCATAATCACATGATGAAAGCGTCTAGTTTTTTGGCAATCGGCACAGTGATGACTACGACGATAAAGTTATTTCTATTTTCACTATCAGTGATTGGCCTTGTGGTTCTATTTTTACAGCGGACGACTTGCAAAGAACTGTCTCAATATTAGGAGTGCAGCGAATAACGGCACGCTTTCGACAAATCCAAATAATGCTAGACCTGTTCTTCATCTTTTAATTATAAAAACTTGGTAACCAGGTTAACTTTCAGAGCATTATACAAAACGTGTGAAAAACAACACCTCAAATCTTTTGGAATAACTTTCATTTTTCAATAAATACACACTAAACATTCGGTGTTATAACGCGCTTCCGGTTTGTGTACCTTCCGTCACGGTGTGCACGCTGTGTGAAACGATAATATATCAAACAAACCATTTCATATGTGCTCTGTATATACAGTTCAATGACAATAGCGTCACGATGCGGTCAGCGAACCAAACAACGCGAATTTATTAGTCGAGGTTGAAGAACTTAGTCCGCAGATGTTAGAAATGACCACCAACAGTATTCTTTTCTTGTAGGCGCTCTGCACGTGCTAAGGCAAACCTCGCAAAATGGCTCTTAGAGAGGGTTATATGAATACCTCACACTATTGGTCTTCAAAATATCATAGTAGATAGTAAAATGTTCGAATCTCTGGTATCAAGACTAACGTCGCCACCGGTGTCCCGGCGACGACATACAGTGCATGCGACCCGTGAAGTGTGTAGCGAACCTGAGGAGGAAGCGGCGCCGGTCCAGCGTAGATCCAGAACGGCTAAACAGCTACTTGACAAGCGAAGGAAAGCTCGTTTATCTTGCGCTGATCTGACAGCTGCCACAAATGCGGAACCAGAGCGCACATCGCGTATGGACGCGTTAAAAGCCTTCTTACCGTTACGACAATCCAAGTCATTAGGAAGACTCGACGGTCTCAAAGAGGTGAGTCGAATTACTTACATATTTGTCATAAATAAGATATTAAACAAAAAAAAAAACAAATTATATCTTATATTATACCATATTTAGTGTTATAACATAGAGTTGACCTTAAACTTTTTCATATTCATCCTCGCTGTTACGTTTGTTTGTTTTATGACAAAATGATGAATGAGATAACATCTTACTTATACTGGAAGGTGAGATACTGCTCTGAAGATTGTCGAGCAAGGTATTTTTAAATTAAATTCTCTTATCTCTTCATGTTATTATAAATTACATCATCAATTATAAACGATTAGCTCTTACTGAACTTTTATTTAATAAGAATCCACTTGCTTCGAAATGACTCGCTATTTAGGGTCAGATGACCTCTGTATAACGTCCATCAAATTGCGAAAGAGAACCTGTAGAGGCGTTCCTTTAGGCTATGACATCATACTGGGCTGTAAAGATATGAGCAGTACAAGTACAAGGGTTCAACTTTTGACTGCATGACTCTCACATTTTATATGTATACAATCGTTAATGCATTGGAAGATTTAAACACGGACTGCGGAATAGCAGGCTTCATATTTATATGGAGTTTGATTACCTTTGGAAAGCAATAAAATTCACTTTGTATATTTTATTGACATATCTTCTTATCTCATATATGTTGAATGAATGATTTTTTGTGTGAGAAGTGGAGTAATGCGATCATGATTGTGGGACCTTTCATTAATTTAATGGAAATCCCAAACTTTATTAAAATGTGTGATAATCATTGCTTATTTATCTTTATGTATTTAAACGATACGATAAAGCGAAATCGGAAGTCATCAAAATTTACATTAGTAATTTATTCCTCGTGGCCTCCATTTTATATCTGATTGGTTGTAAATATTGCGAATGAATATTTTAGTCATTGGGGTCTATGAAAATAAAACATTAACACAAATTACTATTACGAAAGTAATCTCACACAATTTATTGAATACAAACAAAATTTCATTTTATAGACCAAGTGAGCATCATACACATTTCCCAAAATAATTTGAGTACTTTCAGAATTATTTTTAACTTGTATTCTTAGCAAATATACAGTTACATTTTTTTCTTTAATCTTACGAGATCAAGTTTGACCCTCAACACGCCACATACCGTGAATACTAGGTTACAAAACGACAGCTACACCCGCTGTATCTGATGAAAATTCATGCATTCAGAGTGAATAATATAACTTATAAGTCTTAAGACATTATATACTATTTGAGACCTGATGGTGCTTTATAGACGCTGTGATTAAATAAGAACTATTCTATATTTGCACTTTGAAAGCTTTGCATAATACACGTTCAAACATTTACCTTGAAGGTTACTAATGAACAAGTTTTCTGCATTTATAATTACATTGTCAATCATCAAGTGTAATCGTCGAAGTTTGATTCTTTGCGAGACAGCCTGAGAAGCTGAACCGTTACTGGTTACGACACACGCGAACCTCCGATATTCCGCAGATAGTGCAAGAATGCGATAGGCAGGTAGGGGCAGGTACGCTCAACCTTGACTGCTACGCACACACTGATGCCGTGTCACAACGAATTAAGTTTATGTGTGTGCTATTTGCGCATGTGATTTACAGACAAATGCCACGTCGCCGTGCGCATCTGTTTGCTGCTTTGTGAGAGCATCTCGAAGCGTTAACGCCTTTTGTGTCTCTCCGAAAGGAACATCTGCGCTTAAAAAAGCTCTTATTAAATTTGTACCTGCCCGGATCAACGAGTTTATTGCGTGCCTCGCTAGATTAGTGCCTTCTATTTGCTTTGTCTATTTTTAATAGCGTTCATAATGGCCTTCTATGAATTCATATTTAATTCCATTGCTTTTAAGGCCTTTTTAAAGGTGTTCGTATTTTAAGATTTATTAATAGCTATATCAAAACTGTTTACCTATAAACATTCATGTCACAAGAAGTGGTTAATATTAAATTTCCCAGATAAAAATTCGAAATTGTATTACAACGAACTAAGGTAATTATCTAAACCATGACGGTATGCTTCTGAGAAATATTTTATTCTAGTTGTCAGTGTTTTTTGCAAACAAAGTAGTCGTTGGTAACGATTTGTATATAAGACTGAGTCAGAAGTAACGGAACTTGAAGTACCTCGTCTCAGCGTAGATCAATTAGGAGATAGTAATGGACGCGAAGACCTTCTGTGACATCAAACATATGTAGAGACGAGAAATTTAACTATTAATATGAACTTCGTATATTTCATATGGTGTTATTCGAATTGCGTCGTTCTTATGACTTTAAATGGTTTGGCAAAAAATTTCCATTCTTGTCTATACTTCCGCGTAAACATAATGATAATGGAAATAAAATAAAACTGGATTCACATCATATTTGATTATTCACGAAATTCTTTGACCTTTGCACGAAATACATGATCATCACGATTCTCAGAACAAATAATTGTTAGTAGTTTACATTAATTATTCCAATGCAAATAAAATCTCACCTATACAGTCTTCACATAGCAAGACGTGATCGATCACCGTACTAACGAAGCAACAAATATTTATGAGACCTTCAATAAAGCGTAGTGTTAAAATTAATATTAGCAAGAGATTAAGTGTCCTGAAAGATGTATTATATGCGATTTTATCGCATAAAGTTTGCATTGAGAGTAACAAGTAAATATTCTCGTAACAAGTAATAGGAATTCTCAATCTGATATCGTAACAGGCGTACTTGGAAGGCGTTGCCCACTGTAAGATGTGATTAGAATTTTTAAGAATGTCTACAATTTTGGGCAAATAGTCAATTGCAAGTGATATTTTTTATTAGATAACCTTTCGATATTATAACCGGGAATTAATATATAGGTATACGTTTTGTTATTCTTTTTGCGGGCCAAAAATTAAATGGACCTGATTTCTGTACTCAACGCCTGGTTAAGACTAATAATGATAAGTACTAATAAAACTCTTTCAGTACTTTTCAAGTGGCAAATAAATAAACTTTCGCATTTATATCATTAGTAGGTAGTCATTTCGAACCAGTGTCATCATATATTGTTGTTAGGAATTTTGAATCGCGCATTTATCACTTCGTTAAATGTAAGTATGAAATATTTTCAAACAATATACAAATGAGTTTAGATCTCGATTGATTGATGCGAGATTGAATTGTGTAGGTTAGTCTGTCAGGTCGCGGTCCGACCAAACTTGTTTCACTACTATGTCAATAATTAATTTCAAAGACCGACGTCCTACTTACGTTAACCTTAACTACAGTACGCCATTGTGTAGATAAGTTATTTATTTTTTACTTTTGATTTGGCAATGAGCTAGCATCGAGAAACTTAAATTAAATTTTTATTTTGACTGTTTATATAATTATATTCTGTAGTTCATTATAATCAATGGAATGATACTGAGATGCGAATACTTAGTTTTTAGTCTTTATCGTAATAATTACTTTTATTAACATTCTATTAACGAATAATGTACAAAACTTATTTCTTTTTTTTAATGTATGGAAGTTTAATTTATTTCAAATAATTCTTTACGTGTACGTGATCTAAAAATATCAACGGGGAAGAACGAAAAAATAAAGACTACAATGTCTATAGGTACGAACATATTTATTTAGGATCGATTACAAATAATCTCTGCAAACGATTTCTTTTAAAGGTATAAAGCAAACGTCACGTACAGTACCTAACTAATATACACAATGTTTGTACCAACAACTTGAGATATGATACCACAACGGATGTGTAAAAATAGGTAGAAAATACAATGGCTGCTTGCTAGTGAAGAAAACCTTTGCCAAATTGTATGAAGAATCGTATTCTGGAGAACAATGATCAATTTAAAAGCATTTTAGTGAAATATGGTAGATTTGTTGTCTGTATTAAGATTAAGGCATGATATATACAAATAAATTTACCTATCTGTTTGTAATATCTATATCTATACATTTCTTCTGCATGATTGTTTATGCGATCATATAATTTATATATAATTTGACTGTCTGTTTTTTCCGGCTAATATTTGAAATATCTTGACAAATTTTGACAGAATTTTTACTCGTAGACAGTTGACCAATATAAGAAGTAAGTTTTATTAGTTTCATCGTGCATACATAAAATTAATTCGGCTAGAACCATAAGGCATCGCAAGTTGTAAATATGATAATTTCTTAGACACAGGTTAATATTAGATTTCAATCAGGATACTAAACATATTGACATTTTGTAGACCTACCATATTATTGTCGCATAAAACAGTGTCTTCGTCTAAAATTATCGTAATTATTACCGCAAGTATCTATCGGAGATGCAGTAATATATAGTTAAGACGTCCGGCTGTGTTGAGATGCACTAAAGGTTAATACACTCACTTTCTTAAGTACCTACTGCATTACACTAATCTTATATTTATGCGTTCCTTACACACATTGAGATTGAACTACTCTCCACATTTTAAAATGAATTGCTGTATATAAAAACTGTATATGATATTAATTTACTTGTCACAATAAAATATGATTAAATAATATTTCTAAAGGAAACTCATTGCTTGATTCAGGTTTCTGGTGCAATTTTGTCGAATCGAGTTGAGGATATTTTAAAATGTCAAAATCTGTTGAAATAAAGTATAAATTACAGTTCAAAATACTGATATTATAATTATACGGATTTTACACCATTAAGACCTTCATGGTATCAAGAATTACAAGGACCGTCTTGACAACAGATTAAAAATTGGAAAGTTACCGCTACAGTGATCAAAATAAATGACCTTTAATTGAAAGTATTGCGTAGTAATTAAGAATTTTCTCTCAATACTTGTGTAACGAGAAGCCACGTTGTAATGGAAAAATAATTGGTCGATCGTATATCAATACAATCAATGGTTTGAGAGCAATCGGTAAGTGAATGGATGACGTAACAATTCATTGCAGGCTGCACCGCGCGTAGCCATTCACGCGACCAACGACAAGTGTAATCAATCTAGCCTTTATCTTTAGAAAATATTTTTCTTTGCGCTGTCATTTTGTTCGTTTTAAACTACGCGGTATAAATTATGAGCTCGTTTAGAAAAATAGAAAAAATATTTCTCAATCCACTCATGTTTATGCTACTATGTTATGTATAAAACTACTGACGGTCCGTAGTTCACCTGCGTTAACTACAGTATTATACACTATTTTTTGAGTCCATGATAAAAATGACTGTGTAAAATAAGGCTTCCGCCAATGCAAGTCCTGAACAAATCGCTCTAGCGGTTTCGAACGTTAGCCAAAAGAAATAGACCAACAGACAGGCGTAATTTTGATATTACAAATAGACTAATTTTAATTATGTGTATAAATTTACAGTTTTAACCTAAGCAATAATTAGTATTTTGTAATTTAAATCTTATATTTATGTGTGTTTATTTGTGCGTATAAAGCTTAAAACATTAATAATTATAATCCCATCATAAATGTTGATTGCGTAAGATACATTGCAGTGTATAAATGAAAAGTCGATGTCTCCGGACCGTAGCATAAAAACAATAATTCTCTTCTTACATCTTCAATATTGGCCGCTAATGCAAGTTATGTGACTTCTCAATACTCGATCAGACATTAACACGGTCGTATATTAGTACAGCAACAGAGCTTAACCAGTACAATGTGACTCATGCTTGACTTCGCCACAACGGACAATATAGCCGTATTTTATTATATGCTCATTATACTTTACGACATATAAGTACGAAGAAACTGAAATAATTCATATTTACTCTGAGATATCTTTTTAATTATTGCCTGTGATAAATAAGTTAAAAATTCTCTTTTCTTAAACAAATGTTTAAATAATAATTCAATATCTAATATATAAAATGCTCGTGTCACGGCGTGCATAATTGAAGAACTGCAGAACGGGTCGATCGATTTTCATGAAATTTTATATGCATATTCAGTAGGTCTGAGAATCGGGCAACATCTAATTTTCATCTCCCAAAATGTTAAGGGTGATCCACCCGTAATTGTTTTTCCCTAAAAGTTTTATATCAGTTAAGAAACGACTGAAACAGTTTCGTTAGAAATTAAATATTATAAGACGTAATTTAGGCTTCTGTTATTCTACTATTAAGATCTTCATCATGTACATAAAATAAACGCGTATGAGACTGCGCGGCACTGCTAGTACAAAATGACTATAATTTAAATTCTATGCAATGATCATTTTCGTTGTCTCATAGAATTATTTAAAAATAATTACGTATCAAATTAAAATTTCAAATAGAGAATACACTTCGTTTTGGTACACAAAACAACTACATATATCCAAATGATGTAACAAGATATATTTCTTTCTTTATGCTTCCTTTTATCATGTTTGTAAGGCTTAGCTTCTAGTCCTTGCTCAAGTATTGTAAAGTTATCAAATAAGTTAACAAGAATTAAGTGTTGTGTCATCAGCACCTGCACCCCATTCATAGCTGAGAGTCTGGCACACGCTATCAAGTGTATCAACCCTGTGTGTAGGTGTTAAGTGACTGCACGTGTGTTGCGACACACTTCTAATGTAAACGACGTCGGCCACTTCGAGCACGTTTCTTCTAGGGCTGTCAATGGTCAATATTTTGGCAGCTAATATACATTTAAACCATATGGTTCACATAACTTTTGGTAGTTTGGATGTTTATTAGTAGTATACTAACGCCGTGGTACTAAGTGAAATATGTATTGATTCAGCTTAAGAAATATTTTTGTATCGGTAATAGGTTATTTAGTGAATTTACATTAACCGGCAATGTATAAAAAATGGGGTGATATGACGTGGCTGTGACATCGTAGCTCCTAAATCAATGATAGTTCTTGTCAGCTGTAGTTTAGCGAAGCAAAGTAACGAAAGAATTTCGTAAGATGAACAATATTTCGTGGTGTGGTGTCGATCATTCATCAATAATCCAACAAATTCGAAAGTCATCGCTTGATCTCAAGTATAATTGCATGTTTGCACAATCTTAAATTCGTACGTTATATCGCTTTGAGATTTATGTATACAGACAACAAATATATAACAAAGATTTAAGAACTTAATTTAATATTGTTGAAATTTTAATGAACTTTTCTAATCTACAGTCGTTTACAGCTCCGTCATAGAGTTGTCAACACTTACATAATCGACAACCCTAAAGTTCACCCTATCAGTGTACTTTACTACTTAACGTTACGTCTATTTGATAGTGGATGTAGTAAGGTAACTGCTCCAAACGCATATGGATAGTGCATTGTTTCGAAGACAATAACGATGTAACATTGTCAGAAACCGGTTTGTTCTAATATTTGAATTGATTGATCGTTTGAGTTTCACATCTGCATGATGTATCATATCGGGGAAAAAATATGTAAGACCCAAGTGGCCAATGACGTATGAGGAATATTTGCGAGTCAAAATTGTAAAAACCCCAAGTCATCCCAGATAATCGATGTTCGTTTAATAGATGCGAAACGCATGGACTTTCCTGCGAGAAATGCAATAGAGGAAAATGGGATGAAATTAACACTCACAAATGTTTATGAACATGATATTGGGTGAAATAAATATTTTTAAGTGTTTCAAAAGCACTCGTTTTCGCAAGATCTAGTTACAAAGGTGAATTTTTAATTTTACAAAACTTCAGTTATTTTTAACACCGGACGTAGAAATAAGAACGAAAATATATATACGTAAGAAAACTGTAGCTCCTGAAGGAATAGGCCGCTTTTGATCAAGTTGTTTTTAGAAAGCTAACGTAATCGAAGTGGTTCTTAGCTATAATGTTTGAAGATCTCTTCAGACTTAATTTATCATCGAAGTTTACATAAAATATTTAATATTATTATGAAGAGGGTTCTAATTTATGAGTTAGCTAATTGTTTTTTGCGCCTATGCTTATTAAATTATGTATCTGATTTCGATAACCTTTATAAAATGATTACTTATTATGTAAATTTAAAATGTAATATTATATACATTGGTACGCTAATACGCATTGGCGGCACATTTAAAAAATAATATAGTATTATAACATAATACAAAGGTAATTCCAAGATAAACGAACAGCTGCAACGACACTTCAAGAACTTTTATTAATATTTTTTTGCTGTAACCACGTCGACAGGTGATTGACAATATTGATGATGTATCGTGGTTTCATATTGACCTTTTAGGTATATTTATCGCTGGTATTTTTCTTATTATAATACAATAGGTTCCATCGAGGCAAAACACACATTCGAAAGATTTAACATATTAAAAATGTGTACAATACTGAATAATGCAAGGGAAAATAAAAACAATCCTGCCATTCAATGCAGAATGCAGATCTACTTCACGTTGTAGAATTTAATTTTCCCTGTATAACAATGAATATCTAGTGTAAAAAAACTGCTTTAAACCTGAGTATTATGGGTAATTCAAGTAGGAACTTCTCAAACCTGTTGTCACTAGGCACTTTATTTATGTCTATGTGAATTTTTGTGACCGCTACCTGCAGGCAGATTTCTATGACAATTATCAATAAAAAAAAAATTATACTGTACATGTGGCACTAATTGCTACGAATACCTCGAATTCATAGAGGTAGCCATTTAATTAATGCCAATAGAAAATAACCACTTTTCAAATCGATCCTAAACTGATTATCATTAATACGAGTTTATCAACAAAACTACGCACTTTCTAACGATTCACGTTATGCGCAGTTAATACGACTAACTGCGTGCGATTGCATCCAACCGTTAACACGTCACTCACAAATTGTCGCCATATTAGAACCAACTATGACCAATTATGCAGCGAAAGTGCTCTTAATGCTTATCTCACGTCCATCTCAACTAACAGATCTAATTATGAACTACTCTATCTCGATAACGCCTTAGATAACGCTATTTGCTAACAAGCCTAGTAATTCGTGACTATTAAATTGATTAAATGCTGCAGTAAACATTTTTCGGTATGCGAATTATATAAGTTGTGAAATGAAATTGTTATGCAAGATATCGTTACCGTGGTATGAGCAAGAACGAATCAATTGTCATCTATAAATTTAAGAGTTTATGATAAATTTTGAATTTTATGTAACAACATACTTTTACATAACTTAAATTGATTTCCTGTAGTATACTTGAATCGTCACAACTGCTTGAATATTAACACAATTAGTGCGAAATCTATACTAATATTATAAACTGTTTATTTGTTTGAACGCGTTAATGGCGGGTATCGCTGGTCCGATTGAAAAATTCATGTGTGTTGCATAGTACATTTATCGCGGAAGGCTATAGGAAATATATTATTTCCAGAAAAAATTAGGGATCCTTACTAAAGTCCAATAATGTAACCTAAGGTGTAAAAATCGAAATGAACGCGACCGAAGCCGCTGCCAGAACCTAGTATTTTATAAACTTGCTGAACACGATTCAATTTCTTTATTGTATGCTTCAGTAAGGAATCTCAATCTGTACAGTTATAGGAAATTAATAATGTAAACTACCGCACATTTATATAGATCGCAGTGAAATAGCTAATACGAATACTTAGATGATCGCAGGATCATAGGATAATGGTTGCAATCCCGCTGATTGCTCGGGATGCCCTACAGATTGCCGCGAGTGGCTTCCGCAACAACGGGACCGGCATTCCTTCATTTATATGAACATGATTTACAGTTGTAAATCTTTTTCGTTTTTGTCAGACGTCCGAGGATAAAGGATTGAAAAAAAGCATATTACGTTTGTATGTAAATGTATTTCTGTAGCACAGAGGTGTTATGACCTTTCCGATATGCAAATGCATTATTTCATTTCGAGCTTCGGAATTCAAATACATTTTGTTACATCCAATCTGTCAGTGTTAAGTCTGACGTGTTCAGTTAAAGATGTGATAAACGTACTGAATGAAAAAAATTAACGATGGATTATGTTTTCTGGGCAACTTATTAATCGGCTAATAATTAACAGTTTTACAAACTTGTTTCATTTTATTATGATGTCATTTTATGTAGTCTAAATATTAGATCCTGGGATGAAAAAAGGTTTATTTTTGATTATATATTCTATTATTGTAATGGGCAAGGAATAACACGATGTTTATGATGTTCTTGGGGTTTTCTTTATTCTTTTGTCAAGATGAGTTACGAATACTTTATCATCGCTTAGAATCTTGTAAGTTATGTATTTGCATGTTTACGATTCTCCCTGTAGGAGGTCTACCGCGATTTGTTCTGCAGAATGGTCACCATTTGACAGGCGCACTGATCACCATTAGCCGATGGGGTTTTGTTAAGCATTTATATCGATTCCTATACAATCGTATTTTAACATTAAATTATCTAGCTTTAACTTATCTTTCCAAGCTTACCTTTGAAACATAATACGTATTTTATTGCAACCGTTCTTTATCTGAAGCTATTTTTAATGGTGAATTAATGTTAAACTTTTAATGGAATTTCGTTAGATATTCTTAGAGCTCGGATTGAATCCCAAAGGATAAGGCAAAGTTGCTATAAGAATATTTAATAGTAAGGCGCGTTGTGTGTTCTTTGTCGAAGAACCGTTCACCTATGATATGAAGGTGTTTCCTTTATAAATATTGAATGATTTATGAAATGCGATGTCTCTAATATTTTAATTTATTGTAGAAACAGGAATTCATAAATTACGTACATTTTAATATTAAAAAAAAAAAATCAAAATATATTAAGTACAAAATTATGCAGGTATTCTTTCGAAGTAAGTCATAATTTGAATGATCAAATTACGTTTAATGTATACAATATCGACTTTAATTGAATCAGCGGATAACGTTTCTACAATTTGATAGTCTAGGACGTGATATACTTCTAATAGAGTAAAATATTAAGGAGACATATTTCTTGTACTAGTGTTCGAAGTGTTGCGTGATGGCCGAGTTCAAAGGTCGTGCAGGTTGCATCTGCACTTTCGATTCGAACAAGTGAAAGGCGCATCTTCGCAATACAGGTGGATGCTAGTTCTTCGAATTGCGGATGGCATCGACCGTTATGCGTTCATGTTGGTGCAATAACTCAATATAGTAAAATTATTTTGCGGCGGCGAAAACATTCACATTATGTGCGTGTTCAACGTTTTATCCACAAGTCGATAAACTGTATATTATATACATTTTGTAAATATTTATTTACGTAAATGTTCAAGACAAGAGGTAAGGCTTCATAAGGCGCAAAAACATTAAAAATAAAAAATCCAATTCTCTGATTATCGACATGAAAAGAAAATCTATCGCTGAAACAGAGTTAAAATGTGTTTCATGCAACACGAGCACTCATTTATTTGACCATGATATCTACTCACGCTGTAACCGCATAAAAAATGTCATATGATACACCAACATACTTAGATTGGTACATAGTATGTGTTCATTTAAATTTATTTAACCGTAACGGTAGGTATGATTTGCAAATATTCGAACTTACTCCATCTTTGCTATTTATAATCTTATTAGCGTAATAAGCGGCAGAAATGATAAATACTTTTATTAGGCAAGATACAACAAACTACGAATACTGCACTGTTTATACGTATCAACCACTCTAAAGGTTTAAAGGGTTATTAAAAATCAATCCTAAATAGTTTTTAAGTGTTAAACAGTATTATCCTTAACTCATCAGATACCTGATCCGCTTTTTATGTGCCCAGTTAATATTATTCGTGGCGGAAGGCTTCAGATCCCAGGAAGAGACTTCAATTTAATAGTTAATAGATCTACGCTGCAGTTCATGCATTAATGTAACACGTCGGTATTTATGTTCGTAACTGGCTAATAACCGTTTCTCTTTTTAACGAAAGGGTTTACCTGAGTGGTGATTTAATGAGTTAATTTCAATATTTACTTCAAACGATGATTATAAATTAATAAAATAAGGCTCTCGAAGTTATGATACTTTCTATAATATTGTGTACGATAATAGGAACAATATTTGGGTCTCCCAAAGACTGCTTTATTAAGATGTCAAATGTGATATACAAAGTTTCTCAATATTTTTTTATTAATAGACGACGTTTTTTATTAATGTGTTACTCTCAACGGTAGAAATTGTCACTTGTGTCTTTACGACTTTCCCAGAGTTTTATGTGTCATAAAAAGTACAAAATGACTTTAGCCAAGAAACCAAGAGAGCAGAGTTTCTTCAGCAATTGTGAAAATGTAAAGTTATTAAGTTGATTAAAAGAGAATTAAACGTTTGCTATGCCACTAACCACGCGCTTAATTCGTGCGACGCCGCATTACAAACGAAATGCAAGTCTGTTGTTTCATTAGAAAAGTTCTTTAAGAGCACACGTAAATAAGATATATTTAAACCTAAACACATAAATGCTTTTTTTTTTGAAGGCGGAAATAAATAGCCAATTCTACGCATATTACAAAAACGTTTATTTCGGTTCTGACACCTATGACCTTAATTTGAAACATCAATTACAATTAGAGGCTGTCACAAATTATTCTCTGTTGTGGACATAAAACTTTTTTTAATCAGTTTTGAAAATCAAGGTAATTTAATATTTTAAAATGATTCTTTTTAGGGGAATAAAACGACAAAAGAATATCTTTACAGATAAAACTGTAGTCGAACGCCAAATGTTAATAGTCCTTTCCAAATTATCGAGTCTGCCGAGATCTTTAGAATGGTTCTGTTATTACGGGGCGTTCTCCAACGCAGCAGAAAATTGTCATCGGTGAATGCGGCTGGTAACGGGAATCACATCGCGCCAATTATATCCCGGCAGATCGTACTTTCTAAAATCTATGACTTCGAAAGCTAGATTTAATATAAATGTACGAAGTCGCTCTTGCCTAATTACCCAGAACATATTAAAATACTTTTATGGCATCAAAAATCATCCGCCTCGTTAAATATTCTGCAAACTTAACAAATAGGTATTTTCTTTTATTTTTATGTAGATATATTTATTGTAACACAGACTAATCCTTACTTTAATGATCTTAAAAATGTTGTAACGAACATCTTCTCATAATGTAAAAAATTGGTTTTCTAGAGAAATATCAAACACGCATCAATCTTTCCTTGTCCCCGTTAAACCTCACTGTTAGCACTACGATGGATTAAAGTTACAATAGAGGGGTAAAGTATCAAATATGACCTCAGATCGTCCGATAAGCTCAGTGCAGTGTACTCTTCATACAATAAGACTTCTGTTACACAAGTAATCATAGAGCATAGAAACTAGAGACAGCCAGGAAAGTATTCAGAAGATACAGTCTAACTCCAGAGAATGTTTCGCGTTCCTTTCGAACTACATTTCTGAGATAGTGAATCTGTGGTATGATTGCCTTTATATTGATAACTAGATATCAGATCAGGTTTACGAATATGGCACTTTATAGACCTGTTCTCTCAATTTTTCACTTTTAAACCATTAAAGCTCTTTTTTAAATGTCATTCGAGTTATTACATTTGAATTCACATTTAGAAGTAGTCATAAATATTTTTTTCTAAATTATTACATATTTTAATGTAGTTTTACTAGTTTCATAAGTAATAGAGAATAGTGAACTTGAACTGTAGTTATAATTATGTCTTATACTATGAGTTTTGTAGTTTATTTTTTGTTATTGGTGCTGAAAAGCTATACAATGTAGTTTCTTATATTTAACACCAGTAACTGGACAATGATTTTGAGGAGGAGCCGCTAGAGACGCTATTTGATACGTTTCGTGTCGGCTTCCTCATGAGTTTTGTAGTAGACGATTACCTACCATTTAATAAAACCTGGAATGCGGCATTTAATTATTTTATTAAGTGATCACAGCTAATTTACCATGGCACCTCCTAAATCTCAACATCCCAGCAGATGATTGATCATGAGTAATCAGCTTTTTAATAAAAAAAACTTTTAAAATAAACAGATTCTATATTCTAAAGGCCATGTTCACGAAGTCGCGGTTCCTGAACACCTCTACACAGAGAGACATTTCAATTACATAGTAGATGATAAATACATTGATCGTATAATAAATAGCTCTCGTTAGAGATAGATATAATTTTGCATATTCCAGATAACATTAACGTGTCAGTAGAAAGCCATTGAGCCACAATTGAATATCACATGGTGAAGGATAAGTACACGCGTATATAATCTAGCGATCACTCCACTTTCTCGCCACAAGTCACACTACTTTATGTATAAACGACTTTACGATATATTACCTTCAATGATACGAATATTTTTCATAGCTACTTTGATTTGACAGCGACAGACGTCAAAAATTTATTTTTGACTAGAGAGATTAGAACATAAGTTGTCATGTAAACAAGTAACGACATGAAACTGCGTAATTAGGCAATTTTTATACATAGTCTCATATATAAAAATTATGTAAAATTATTAAAAACACATTTTGCTTAGTGGCACGGTCAAATACTAGCAATTTGTATTATGCATTCTTGTAACTAAAATATAAAATACTCAGCAGCATAAAGAATAATAAATGTTAAATCGAAATACGAAGTATTGAAATGGTATACTTACCTATTTTAACTAATCGATAAAAATAATGATCGATCAATCGGGTACAGTGTACGTAGATCAAATGTTCGCAATACAGTTAAAAAAAAAGAAGAATTTTCTTTTTCGAAAAATAGATATTACTTGAATATTGATCATCTTAAAATCACGTAGCATTACTTTTTATATTAGCATATGCATGTACGTGTTCAGGATTGCATATTGAGTAGTGGAAAGTAATGATTGTCAGTGTCGATGTTAAGTACGACATTGTAATTGGATCGTCGTCTTAGCGCGACATGTCTTGCGTGTGTTCCGATTACAGATCTTACCCTGCAGAATTATACACTCTCGTGTGTATATTGTTATTTAGACGCAAAAGTTCATTGCTCTCTATTTTTATACGCTACATGTTTGACTGTTGCTATGAAGCGTTGTTAGTATGAGACGAGGAATATAATGCACTTAATAATATAAGAGCTTAGATCTATATTAAATAGTAGCGCTGCTGTTTAACCCGCGTTAGGGAAATTTTAATATTACTACTTAAGACTTTTCATACACCATCCATAATCTTCCGTTCAATCTCATTTTCGTATCTTTAAATAGACATTTGCATTCACAAATTATTGCAAATTTAGTTTGATGAATTATTTCAAGCACCTTACATTTGAATTTATGATATTAAGATAATCTATGTAATTTCTGATTTATATATAATGTTTATAATAACACCCTTCAAATTTATGGTTTTATTAGTCTTCACAAGTAATAGTTCGTAAGTCACGTCATTGGGCGTGACGTAAGTCGTATAGATGTATCATTGTCGAAGCGTGCTATCTAAGGGGTCCTGCACAATCAGAAGCTACACGCTCGCTGTAATATTTCAGCCGGAGGTTTCGTGCGAAGGGCAGTAATTAGCGGTAATCGATCTTGCAGATTCGTCCGTTCGTATATGGGAGGGCGGTGCAGTCGGCGCGAACGCAGCAATTGAGTGCATTCACTCGCGCACTCCCTCGCTAATTTCTCTATCTTTAGCCCGCGGTGTAACTGACCGCTCGGCTACCGGCTAAAGAGAAACTGCATTAGATGCGTCCGGTTTATGTGCACACGTCAAACCACCGAACCACTTCCCCTTATTGCCACTCGAAGAGATGGCGAGTCATGTCATATAATCAATACAAACCGATATATTTTCATAGCCAGTTTGCTCTCATTTCACATTGACGGCATCAGTAATTGTACGATATTAAATTGAACGCATATAACTGGACTGATTAGAATTACTCGGGTGTTATAATAATATCTGCAAAGTATATTTCGTGGTGTATTTTAATGTTAACCTAACCTAAATCATATAAAAGCAGAACTAAGTTTATTAGTTTAGTGCACTTCCACACTTTAACCGCTGAATGGAGCATGATAAATATTGCAACTTATATAGAAAGGATTAAAAGGCTACTTTTACCAACAAGTTATAAAAGGTGTGATATGGGGAAAGATAAACCTTGTACGAAATTTTATATTGCATCGTCTGATTTGCTTTAAGCTACGTAGAAATGACAAAGATTATATGGAATATCAAAACCCAATATAACAATCATATTAGATAAATAAATTCATTTTTACGTTAATGATTTCTGTATCGATCGATAACCAGTTGAGAAAATCAACATAATTACGATCAAATCCGTAAATAAAAGCTAGTTCTAATGAAGTTATTAGCATTTGTTTTTGGAAAATGGTAAGTATTTATTGAAAAATTATACTATCAATAATATCTGAAAGTATAAAACTACGTCTTGGATGATTTAATTTATGTTATTATGTCAATGTTATCTACTTTCGCTACTACGGTGAGAGTATTTGGCTGCAAAGCTGTTTGTTGTTTTAATTTCAGGTGCCAGTTCAAACTCGTTCTACTTAGGACAACATAATTATTTGTTTTTTTCAACCTGCTTGCGCGTTTTCTTCCACCATATTTAGTGCGATATCAAATCTCTAAGCATGTATGTGATTGGGTAACAGAAAACAACTTTTTGCGTGTCTTGGCAAATGTTGAACTCATTCATCAAGTTTTTAGAGCTGACTTTATGAGACGTAATAAACGGCCCACGTGTCCGTTTCTAATAAAAACCACAGAAACTTTCCGCTATTGAATTTCCAGGATATATTTTTGCATCTGTTATGTTACAAATTTTTTTTAAGATATTGTTATACCTCCGTAATTATAAATTGTATAAAATTCGAATGAAGAAATAAACATATACGTTTAATTTCGTAGCTAAAAATAATGTAAGAATCTTTTCTCTAAATGTTTAAAACAACGCTAATGAAAATAAAAGTATATAAATATTGTATTGTCTTAATCAGGTATTTATAAAATTCATTTTATTCATCATTCATAAAAGAAACACTATACTCGTTTCATTTAGTGTTAAATAAAATAATAATTGTATGAAATAACTAAAACATTTTCCACGCGCAATAGAATTCAACGCGTGTTTACGAGTCAGAATAGATTTTTACGAGAACGCGTGAATTACGACTAAGCTTTGACGGGTCGTTTCATTAACATTTAACTGAATATTACATATTTATTAGGCTGTAAACAAACCGTATATTAATTAAAATTATTTAAATAAAGCAATAATTCAATGGGACATGCTCAAATAATCCAATTAGTAAATAAATCTTTAAACATCCAATGTTCATGAGAACAATTTTATGTAATTATTTTCTCTTTTATTATATAATATTAATTTTGTTATACTAAACAGTTTATTATAAAGTTTACGAGTACAATTTCCATCGTTTCATGTGTTAAACGTACCTACTGTTAAATAATATAAAAATATAAAGATAATGTATCTTTTTTAAACTGCAAAATTAGAGAGAGAATTATTATTTTTCTATGTATCTATTCTGGGTGGCCTCTGTAACGGCTAAATTGGATTTCACGGGACTTTTACTAGTCGATAACTAAATAACTGTTATAAAGAGTAGCTTAGGTATTTCATTATTACATAAATACAGTGCGTGGAAATCCTCATAGAACTGGTAATAAATCTTTATATATCTGTGAATATCCATTGTCTAGACAGCAGTTTTATGGACATATTGTCTCTATTATTATGATGAAATGAATGAAAATATTAGAAACTGAAAGATTTTGTTTCTAAGTCTTAGAGTAATCTTTTAATTTTAAATATCTTCTAAAGGAAGAAGTGTTTTTGTTTTAAAAAACTGATTAGAAAGAAAATGTAAACATAATTTTCTGTTGTTATTAATTAAATAAAATAACATGGAGGCGTATTGTAATAGATTTCCAAGTGGCTTATGCAAAAAGTAAATAATTTGCAATAATAAGAGCACGTGCAAGAAGCATATGTCACGTGGACGGTGGACGGATGTTGCAGCATCGTACGATGTTGAAAAAATGATTAATAACTAAACATCACCTAATGATCCTACATTATAAACGGGTTAATCATTTTAAATTGAATTTTTATTGTGTATGAGCAAATTCAATTACTAAAACTCGTTATAACTTTAAATTAACAGTTTTTTGTTTTTTTCAGGTAAGCCTGTTTGCAAGATATTTATTTTGAACGTCAGCTTCTATATTAACTATACAGACGTTTAGCAGGTATGTTTACTCTTTTTACTAAGGATTTCTGTTTGTATAGTTTTTGTAAATTCTTAAACGAGACTAGGTCAATATCTCATTATGATAAAACTCACTTAGATATAATCTTTACACGGTACATAAAAATTGTAAAAAAATATGTAAAGTAAGAACGAAGAAACGGGTATTATTACGTGGTCACTTGAGCAATGGATCCTAATGACAAGTGAAGTTATCCATCTGAGAAATGCCCATAGCTGTCTCATTACACGCACTCACTATTAAATAGAAGACATGGCCATTTATCTTTCGAATTAGAAAGCTCTAGGACGTAATTAATATGGAGAGAAGTAATTATTTTGATACCGTGACGGGAGAACGTATAAAGTAATGACGGAACGCTCAGAACCCATATTATTATTATCAGGGAAAGTTTTTCAAGGCACGCGTGATAATTCCTTAAGTATATTGGACGACCAACGACATTGAAATATAACCACGTGCTTAAGATTCCTCGAGATGTAGTTACGGTTATATGTAAATAAGAAACCGCGGTTAATTTAAAAAAATAATAATGTTTTAATGTGACATGAAGGCATTAAAAACTTTACGACCCTGTCGGGTCATTAGCGACATTGTAAAAGACTAAAATTATTAACGTGTAATATTCGCATAACGTAAATATTAAAGTTCTGCCAAGATTAAAGGGGTAATTATAAAGTGAATAACGAAACCGCGGGCAATGCGCGCTTTTTATAATAGCGAGAGTGCAAACATGCTGTTTGGTGACATGCGCCTGCGCCGCACTTACTAACGCAAATATGCCGCTAATTACGCGAATCAACAAACTGTGCGCTAGAAGTGAAATGCGTATAAAACCTTACATAACACAGCTTTCATACAAGCTTTAATTTGACTTTACGCTTTACTTTTAATATGGCTTGTTATGGTTCTTATAATTGCGCTAAGTGAAGCCTAGTATTGCGACAGTTACAGTGTCCTAAGAGTGAAAGTTGTGATGCTGTCTTATCTCGTTCGTCGCACTCAATCATCGGCGAGGTATCTCAGTGAGCACCCAATACATTATAAATATCATTAGTCATTAGTGTTGCCCATTATCTATTACGTGCGTTACATAACAATCGTGAGGAAGTGCATGATACCCGCGGGCAATCATTCATAACTTGCTACTCATAGCCGTTTCAACAAACACTTCTGGACAATGGTCCGTGAACTTGTACTGATATTTTTAATAAACAGCTTATAAATACGATACTTATCTATATATAAAAATTTAACATTATCTTCATCATTTTAGTAGTAGTTCGTAGTATTAGGTACAAGCTGAGTAAACTTAGAACACGACTATTCTTCAGCGGGCTATGTAATGGAAGTCATCCATTAAGTACCTTATCAGCTACAGAGCAGGCAAAAGTTTAAAAATAACTAAAAAATATTATTATACATTTAGATAATAATAATACGTTTCAATCATATTAAAGTGATTTACTTTAATATGTGACTCTCGCGTAAATATAAGACAATATTATTTGGATCATTGCCAAAATTGCTATAGAATTTACAAGTATCCAGTGACTACTAAATTCAATAAAATAATAAAATATAGACTCAGATTAATAAACAGGGACGTCCGTTAACATAAATAAAAGGCAGGTGGTTGTTTACGTAAGCACAATACTTAATTAATTCAAACTATTTTCTAAGCAATCATGTTGATATCATAGAGGAATCGATGCCATAATAAAATGCAATGATTTATTTATTAATGAAGTCGTATTAAATATCCACTATGTAGTATTCCACGGCATCTAATTGTTAGATGTTATATATTATTCTTAGATTGGTTAATAGTATTATATATTTTTAGTAACTCCTTAGAATAAATCATCAAATGCCTTAACTGATCTTCATAAATTATATGTCAAACCATCTGAGATTAGTTAGCAAATAAACAAAAAACAACATCACAATTGGCTTATCCCTTTAGGAGGTAGATTTCCACAGACACCCATATTTGGCGTCGTTGGTCAAAACACTACTTTTAGGTTCCAGGAACTAGCCATTATCAGGTGTGCAGGTCCCAAATTATCATTTTCAATTGAAACTATTAAATATAATACTAAGTCTCATTTTGATAAACAAATATTGTATAAAAAAAAACACTTAAAATTTACTTCTAAAATATCATTATATTCTATGTTACTAGAAAATCTAATTTAAAAACGAGTTAAAATATA
>JAOSYY010000015.1:2488682-2501327 GCA_025727935.1 Hebomoia glaucippe
TATGATTTAAAAGCTTTTAGAGTGGGTTTACCATATACGCACTTTTAATATAAATAAAACAAAGCATGAACGGAAGAAAAATATGGAGAAGTGAATGAAAAACGAAGTGGTATAAACAGCCAGTAACATTAACAACTATTACATTTTATTCCCACTTAATATTGATATTGTTACCTGTAACATAGATTCACAACTAGATACATATACCGTAATTTATAAACAAAAACAAAAAAAATAGCTTGCTCATTATTACCTGAGGGCTATCTGTAGGTATAATTACATAATGGTTAGCTTAGCCCGCAGGAAAACGGGAAGTCTTAAATTGCGTGTTTTATCTTCTAGCCCAACTTCACCGTATGTTATGCAAGTAAACTTTTAATAGTTTCCTAACGAAGATTCGACTGATTGGATTTACTTTCGTAATTTCATCGTAATTATTAATCACGATCGAACTAGTTTCGGATTCGTAACCCAATAGTCTATTTAAAGCAATATAAAACTAGTTTATCGTAGCTTTAAGGTAATACGTTATTCAACAATGCCACTAGTCAAAATGTTCGATTATAGTGATGTTCAGTTGATTTAATTTATTGACGCGGTACAGTTATACGGATTCGTATTAAAATGTATAACTTTTATTTATGATACTAAATGGATCAATAAAAATTAAGCTAAACTAGAAATCGATATATAATTGCTGTTAATATGATTTTAAATACCGAAGTACGATTGTTAAAAATAAATCTGTTTTATTCAAAACAGTTACCAAACGAAATTGTTTGACAGGTGCTAAATACTTTCTTTGATTTATTTTTAAAAATTAATGTCCTTAGTAAAGATAATCTGTTAAGGTTTTATATCAGATAGTATAGGTACTAGTTGTATTTGCATAGGAAGCGTTAGTCATAATACGATAATTACGATTAAATAGTTTTATGTTAATGAAAAACGTCTCCTTGATGAGTCAACTAGACATCATTCATAGGTTTATATGGAGATTAGATTATCAGGAAATCTTAATATGTACCCCGTGTGTGTAATCAGATTTCTTAAAAGCAGAGGTGATTTTCATCCATACTTTGATCTGTTTAAAATACTGGATAAAAATATTTGTTTATTAATCTGCTATTGATGAAAAAAGTCTTATATAATTGTATTAGCCGTAAGTCGATCACTGCTATAAAAAAGTCGAGTGTTGAGATAAAATTATCACTAACCTTGTATGAACAATAACTAAGAACAAGTAGTAAAATGCAAAGAGCGGTTTGCGTCATGAGTGCAAAGTAATAGGACATTACAAAATACTCATACATACACACTATTGTTTCTTATACGCGGAAAACGGCTGCTTCGGCCCTAATAGAGGCTGTATTGTGCATCTCCATTCCCACACTCGTGTGTAGAAAACAGTGGCTTCATGTGTTAATTTGTGCGAAATCACTTGTAATGCGCCGTTCACGCCCCTAATCTATGGCGGCGCAGAGTATTTGAAAATTCATTCAATTAATTGTTCAAATAGAAATTATAATGAAAGAAAATGTGGTTACTTACCTGTCATTTAAATTAAAAATATAGAATGAAATTGGCATTTTCGAAAATACTCCAAATGGAAAAATGGGTGGCTTCAAAAACAAATCTTATTTCAAAACGTCAGTGCCCATATATTAACGTTAATTTGTCGTTACATTTTTATTGATTCAACTTAATGAAGTAGGTATTGTATCACACCGGCAATAATTATTACAAAATTAAATTCTTTAAAACTGACGGTTTGGCAATTATCTCACGCTAGTTTTATTTCGAGTAATCGTAAACTTTTGTCAAACACCAATCATGTGCTGAAGATATTGAGTTACATATAATATTTCTTTATGTATTAATTCAATTTTGTAAATAACATTATATAATTTAATATACCGACCAAACAACGAGAATCACCTGGTTATGATACACAAAAACTTGTTTAAAACAAGTGGTATTTGCGCAATAATTAGGTAATGTTTTGGTTATTATTGTCTGTGTACAAATAAACATATGAAACGCACCTGCCTTTTTTCTCTGTTGTTTACTATAAATTAATGCAGCAAGTAGGGTATAAAAGTAATTTTAGTAAGTACCGTTTTATAGACAAAGTCCATCTGATATTTAATGTCCAAAAAAATATACGTAATATTATTGAATAAACGCGACAAAAAAAAATTCATTCGACGTATTAGAAATGCATTAAAATATTTATACAAATATGTATGACATCGACTGGTTATAAGACTCGAAGTATTGCAAATATTCAGAAAATCCTGCACGTCTCAACTTTATCCAGAGTAACCATTCACAAAGTGGTAGGAAATCGTTCTATGTAAAACGGTACTGGTAAGTAAAGCATTACGAGAGATCTCACGTACAAATCTAACCGTATATCACAGAATTGTAGAAAAACTGTGGCTGTCATGAACGACTGACCACCTTCGGCACGATTGAATTCACTACAAAAGCAAGATTTGTTTCTGTTTTTAAGCTAACACGTTTTGTATTCATTAGTCTATGTCCCGCGGTGAAGTTACCCTCCGCAGAGCACCATTGATCATGTAATTGTTTTGGGACGTGAGGACATAATAACGAACAGTAGATGTCTACACTATAATAATTTATTGTAATTTTCTGTCTTTCTTAAAATGAAAGTAATATAACCTCAGCCTTTTTTCTGATAGACATCAGCAGACGAGCATGAGGCTTGATAGTAGGTGCGCCAGTCTGAGTCATTAATTATTCACTGATGCGCTGTTGAACTATTTATTTTTATTTTGAGCATTCGGAGCATCAATTGTGAAGATCCAGAACCCACAAGTCGAATAATGTGATAGTAAAATAAACTGTGTTTTAAATTCCGCACTGCATCCGTTCGCAAGGTATTTGTTATATACAAATAAGTATTAAGAATATTTATGGACTTGTAAACATACCATTATTTCCTATTTTATATTATATGGTTATTCGTGTTTCATTTTTCTTCTATATATATATTTTTATTCTATTTGGAGTTACGGGATATTGTTTATGGCTTCGAATATTATAGAATGACTCAAAGACTACAAGATCTGTACCAGATAAAGTACATAAATCGATTAATTTAAATTGAGTTTAATTCGATTTAAGCGTGGTCACAGAATTTGAAGCTGCGGGTATAAACAGCTACCATGTTTGTGTCGGTTATTAAACCCCACTCTCATTCCTTTAAAATGGTTACCGCTAATGACTGTAAACAAAACTGTTATTAGAAAATCAACATTATTTCCAGCGTGGTAAATTCTCAATTTTATGTCCTACATTACATAGTTTTTGTTTAGTTTGACGTGGGTGATGGCACAAAAAATAACCCTAAACCTTTCATTATATTGTGTGTAGGCATTTTCAAAGTGGACTTATTTTGTGGGTATCTCTACTAATCTATAGGCTAAAACATAACATTTAAATTGTTCCAGGAAATATTTACTGCTCTTTTACCTACTGTCTATAATTTTATCTAGTTATGACCAAAGTAATATTTAAGAAAATTAAGATATACATACAATATTATTCTATAACCATGAAGAGCATTCGAGAAGTTCTTGTTTACTTCGATATTTTTATAAACAATATAATTTTATATATGTCATAATGAACATTTTTAATGGACCGTGAGGATTACTGATGCGTCAAGTTGGCAACTCGCCTAATGATGTCTCTATTTTGGTCACCACTTAGTTTCTTATACAGTATCAAAACGAAGCTGATACAAATAGCATTATAACATTTTCATATTTTCTAGAAACCGAAGCAATAATATATTCAAGATTATAAATAAGTATATCTATTATTTTTGCTGTTTTTTATTGATCGAAGGTAAGCGAGCATACAGTTCACTTGGTGGTAGGCGAAGCATGCCAACCTTAGACACATTACATTATTTTTTATTTAGTGACGTTTTGCTGCGGGCTTTTTTCTTTTTATTTCGAGTGTTTTGATTTTCTTTTATATTAAATTTAAAAATCCGTAACCGTATGACGGTAACCTACATTGGCTGAAGATTTATGTGACCAATAACGATTGTATAAATTATTACAAACTATCAATTAAAATTGTGATATATACATAATTAACGATTGTTACAAAACTGGGGAATCCACTTCACTTCCTGCACCGAACTTATGTGTTCATATATCTAAGTAAAAATGGTCGATAACACGTTACATAACTATGAAAAGTGGGACAATAGTTGATGAGTAACATACACGAATCGATCTTTCTTCGAAGTTTGTAACACGCGGCGCCGCGGCGGTGAAATATTCGAGGAAATGGTATATGAAAGTTTCTTTCCGCCTATAAATCTTATTACTATACTCGCGTCGAAAAGCATACGCGAAGTAGATGATTATGGCGTACTTTAAAATTATTTTGAAAGAAACTTAAGATGTTGCCACTAAAACGATATTCTAATAAAAAACTATAACAGTGGCACCTAAAAATATTAACTATAGATCGATAAGTATTAGCGGCTACGCTATCGTCGATTTCATGCATGAAAGTCCTATCAGTATATAATCGTTTCCGAAATTTCAGACACTTTATAAAACATGTTTTTGTTATATTTATCGTATATGCTTCCAAATAACTTATTTCGATATAAAAACAGCGATTTGATATTTATTTGTATATATAAAAATATTTCCCGCTCTCATGAACAATTTGGGATTTTACCATTTTTAACTTTCTAGCGTCGATATATTATGTTTATTTTGACATTTTAAGAGAATTCCTTCTAAAACGTCAAATGGTGGAAACATACAAATTTATAGACGTAAGTTTTCTGGTTTTGACTGAACTTTATTTACAAATTGACACTTTCTCTTAAGCTAGTGTGTAACACCGATTAACATTTAAAGATAGTCGTGACCAATTACATTGTCAAGGATGTCAAATATGACCCCCATTCAACTAATGCATAGTATTTAAAATGTAGACAATTATTCTATTATACTATCTATCACATCAAATTATTGTCAATTTATCTATTTTTAAAGTATATCGCCAGTAATTTATAAACATTTAAAGCTTATACTCTGTAAAGGCAATTTCCATACAAACCCGTGGTTTAATGAAAGATTATAAAACGCTTGTTCTCAGTATAATTTTACGAGCGAGTAACCGGTAAAGTAATTTTAAATGATATAGTATCAATCAGTAAAAATACTATTACGTAAAGAGAAAATAGTGCAGTACAGCTTACAGCCACTTAAGTGCCTTTTATAAAATGGCTGTTTATAATAAACGACAAATAATGATTTTAAAATCCATATAAGGCATGAAAAAGTCCAGTGATAGAAGTGAAAACTTTTCAGGAAGTACAAACCTGCTTCTTGCATTACCTTGTTCGCTTGATAAAAACATGAAGTGTTTAAATTTATTCACGTTAATGTATCACTATTAGTCTTTTTCATTTCATTACATTTCATATAAACGCTTTACAAACATCAGTTAATTTTAAAGATGTATATTTTTGGCTTTTAATTTATTTAATCTGGGTATCAAACTTCTAAATCACAATTTGACACAAATCCGCTTACGTTTTTAACGATTTTGAAATTCCCTTCTTAAGAAGTAACGAGACGAAAGAAGTTATTTATACTTCTGTTGCATAACCGAATATTTATATTCATTGTGCCCGAATACAAAGCTTGATAATAAAATACTAATTAAGATTTATTCATAGCTAGTTTCTTGTGTAATTCGAAATTGGTCTGCGTTTACGACAGTCTTACACATAGTATTGTTTAATCAAGCTATTGCATGTAGAAGTAATGCGTTGAGTATGCAATGCGGGGCTTCGGACACGCCAAATGACCCGGGGGCCGAGATCGCAGACCCCAGTTCACCTCAATTAAGCGACCCATACATCGATGAGTTCAAATCGAGCTACATCACCAACGGCGTCCCCGCCCATAGCAATGAATGCACTTTCTCCCATAGACTTATTTAAAATCGTCTCCAACGCACGATTGACGTTCGCTTCATTGTTAACCTTATGTTACATAATCCCATTTGAGATGCCGTCACTCAAAACTTTATTTTGATAATGTTTTGTTAGTGTATAATGATGCGTACTGTTCCCTTGCCATTTAACGATTAGGTAACTGACGCCTGCCAATTCTAAGCAAAGATTAAATTATATAGATTTAAATCGATAGGTATAACTTAAATTTCGATAACAAATTTAGCACATCGCTTGACATTTTAATGTTCTTTCAAAAGTATATTTATTATGATGACATTATATTGTGTATTATAAAAAAATAAGCGCACTAAACTTAGTTTTTATACATAAATAAAGATAAATCTACTTGTTTATAGTACAAACGTAGGCTCTATTATCACATTTCCATTGATAACATACTTGTAGAGTATTGAAAGAGGCTCTGTATTTCAACGTGCTATAAAATTAACACAACGTACAAACAAAGCACTTTGAGTTGTTCATGTTACAAATGATGAAATTTTATAGCACACCATTATCGCATCCATTTAGTTGGCCGTTTTTTGAAACAATACTTCTTTATCACATTATTCTTACTTACTAAACATTACTTGTCAACTGAGCATTCTATCTTGCCCATGTAGTCATTATTGGAAGAGAAATACGTCGATAAAACATGTTTGTTGCGATTCCTTCAAGTATATGTGAGGGAAATGATTACATCGAAAAGAAATGTAGTGTCTGAAAATTTAAAGACGTTTTATCCTGTTTATGTTCTTTTTTTATTACGATCACTGTCGCGACGAGTACGAGGGATGCTGTAAGGGGGTCAATGACCTCAATCTCATCGCAGTGATTCGGTCCAGAATGCATTATTTCGATTCACCACAGTCCTACATCATCCCAATCGAAAATTCCACGCTTGATATCTTCTTCGGTAACCAGTAACGCTGCTTCCTTATGATTTATGATCGCTACGCATCGTAATTACGTTACCAGTTTATTTTACTCAATAATTTGATTGATACCATTTACTATAGGTATTTTAGTTGCTTCACTCTAAATTATTTTTATGTCTGAAACCGTCAGGAGAGCTCACGATAGTAGGCATATACATACATAGTAGTTTACTTTCAAAATTCTATTGATCCATACATTATTAGACATTTTAAGATCGAAACTTAAAAGTCCATTAAAACTTTGTAATTATATATTGCATTAATATTTTCCTCTTCACAATCATATTGTATCATGTATAACCTAGCCTTTTGCGTTCGGTGTATTTATTATGTTCTTACAAAGATCGCCGTCAAAATTGTAGGCGTAGCATTCGTTAAACATTTAAAGGTTATTTTCTTTGCAATGGAGAGTTTTATCAATCGACAATCGTCTGCGGCTTGTTTTCACCGGAGATGAATCGACAACTCTAAAGTTTATTTGACATCGCGTCAATACAATGGCGAAAGATATGTGTGGCCATTACTCTCGGCGGCCGCGTGCCGACCTTTTGTAAGATGTCTCCCTGATAAGGTACCCAGTTTAATAACAGAATTTATTCTTAGTTCAGATAAAAGTCTCATTGTTTCCAAGACTTGTATATAAAACATTTTACAATGGATGTTAAAGGAAGCTCTGTTTCGATGTTCAAGGTGTAACGGTTGTTTTATATTGACCCATTTCTTTAGCGGGGTTTATAAAAGATTTGATGTATTAAATATTTGAGCTTCAAAAAGCAACGTGACCAACGAAATCAGCATGCCACATGGAATGTGGACTAAAAGCGAAATCACTTAAAAGCAACAAAATTATCAGAATCTATTAGATTCCATTTGAGGCCGCGTTCATGTTCCCATTACTTACAATCACGAACATTCCAGATGAATCATGCCCTAATTGCTCCTTTCTGCGAACCTGTAAAGCTACATAACTTAAATTGAGTACGTACCGTTAATAATCGTCAAATAATAAATTTTGTCGGTCTACTTATTGCAATTTTACAACAGACATTTATGGATTATTAAGATTTATTTCTTTATTTCTTAGCGCTGAATTTGTTTTTGTAATTACTTACATCTACTATAAGTTTATAAGAACGCAGTTTTTATTTGGTGGCAGGCTACTGTCATATGTTTTATTTGATGACCAGCCAATTATTCAGCTCAGTCTATTATTTAACTATAAACAAACATTAGTTTCGCTCAGCGTATTATGTTACGTGATTTCGGTAGACTCTCTTTTCGGCAATATAATGATCATGTCAACAAAACTTAAAGATTGTTGTCGAAGGGCGAAAACTCGTGTTACGTATTGAAAGTGAAAGGCGGTGGAGTGGTCTAGTCAAACATATTTTATTGCTTCTATGTTACATGAACTGGCAAACCTTCGGTTCCGATTAAATAAGTAGTAATTATAAACAAATAATTTTCAATAAAGACACTTGACAACTATGAGATCTTCTAACGGGAAAGTCAAAGTAATTAATGCGACTCCCATGAGAAAACGTGTTAAGTACATTCAGTTTATAGGAAACCTTTTGGGGTAATGCGTTAGGAGTGACTAGTAAAACGGGATATGTAAAAGAGTGATAAAGATAATTTGTAAAAAGCACAGAGCCATAAAGCACGAGCGACGCGCGCATCACTTTATCTATCTGTATTTTGGGACAGTTCATTCGTTATCTAAAAACTTAACGTGCCCACTTACTATGAAGTAAACATTTGACTTAGAAAGTGCAGTTCCGTGTAACTCGACAACAGATAACATTTTCTCGCTTATTTGTAATGGCCCGAATTCTCGGTACCTACTTAGATTTAGGAGATGGAGGATAACCACCGGCGCCCGGTGAACGGCAAACAATTGAGCTTAAGCCCCTTATAAAAAACTAAAAAACAAACCACTATCAGCCTACAATAGACTCTGTCTCCCTTATCTAAGCTATTAACAAATAATGCTTTTTAAAGGCAGTTAAAGTTAAATGTTACTTAAATATGATATATGAAGTAAATAACCGATTAGTTTGAAGTGTAACGACATCTATTTACAAAAGCTTTCGAATTTTTATCGTAAATAAACAAGATTAACTGAAAATTAGGCAATATTTGAGTAGGTAAGTGTGATAAGTCATAGTAATTTCAAACGCTATACAAATATTGCAATACTCGGCTAAGGCTTATCATAGAGTGTGGAACATTGATGTAATCGTGTTACAAATTGGACCGCGTAACGGGGACGTTGTCAATATGTCTGCTCGTATAAGTATCACAAGCGTCAGCCCGCGGTTATGTGCACTTACAATTACTTACAGCACAATAAATTCATGTCATGCGTCCACTTTACCCTTAATACCAATAAAATCGACCGCCTCTCTGTTTTTTGTGGTCCTGTCAGCCGTCAATCCATCGGAACCCCGAATTCGAGACCACGAATTAAAATCTCATTCCACTGTAAAAACGTTAACGCGCTCGTGTTAATGACGTTTTAAATGGAAATTTTAGCACCCGTTAACGTGTCGGAGGATCGGTTGTGAGGATTTCCAATTCGAATTTTAAATGTTTCATAAAAAATAAAGCAAAATTGCATTGATTACATTTTGATTGTTTATTTCGTCAGGATCTGAAACGATATTATAATTTGTTTCTAAGTATAAACATTAGTATTGCCGAAGAACACTAAGCATTTGTATTAGGAACGGACTCTGCTGTCAATATACTCTTTTATAAGCAATCTAAGCAAGGAAATATTGAAATTAAAACGCATTGTAGGTACGTGAGTAAATTAAAATGATGTGCATACAATGGATATCTTCTCACGGTGCCATCGTTTTATTATACAGGAGCATTGTAGCCACCACGGTACAGTGAGCCGCGAGGTGGCTTCCCTTAGGGCTACGTATGCCATTAGAATTTAGATTACTGTCGTTTCTTGACAATTGTGAGGCCTAATGAAGCATAATATCCGTTTGAAAGTTAAAACCTATTTTTATCGTTTGAATTATTTATGTGTAAGGTTTGAGTATGAAGGATTTATAGTCGAAGTTAAGTATAGATAAAGATCCCGTGTTCATAAATCAATTCGTGGCAGTTGGCCTGAAGGAAACGTAGCTGAAACATCTTCATATATCTTGCATACGCCTCTGGCGATGCATAGCGCTTGCATTCAATATTTTAATGGTATTTCGCAACTTAACTAACTAAATTACGTGATTTATAAAATAATTTTTGTAATCTTACATTACGTCGGTTTCTTATTTCACTTAAGCCAATATGTTACATGTTTTAGTGATGTAATAAGAGGAACAGAACATTTATGATTACGTACTTTAATTATATGATTGATTTATAATAAATCTATATTTTATCTATACTATTAAAAGAGCCACATATCATATATGGATATAAACACGTCATTGAAATGGATAGAAGGATATTGATTTACCATATTTAGATTTTTATTATGGCCAATGTAACATACAATGAGAAGAATGTTAAATTAAAACTTGTTCAACAAATCGCTTTCGATAAGTATTTTAAGAAAAATTACAATAATTATGTTAGCTTGAGGATATCCATAGCGGTCAAACATAACATTAGTTTTAATTAAATTAACGATATCCATATCCGGCGGTTGTAGCATTATTTTTGCTTATTCGTCCCGAAGACTGTCGTCTATTTATTAACTGTGACAGTCTCAGAATAAGAGTTGAAAATATTAATGAATGATATTTGTCAACAGATCGAACGTCTAGCTCAGTATGAGAGGCTGGTGGGAGGCGGGTGCGCGCGGCGGCGAGCCTCGCGGCTTTCCGACCTTGAGCGTGTCCAAGATCTCTTCCCACACGACTACCTCGCTTTGCATGACGCGGATGCACTCGCGTCTCATCATGCACAGGTAAGAATTATCAGCGTTAATCGTCTGAATCTTCACAAGCTTAATTGGTGAATTCGTTGCTGTTTTAACTCCAGCGTGTAAGAATCCCACGTTCATATTCAACAAATTCAAAATTTATCCAGTTCGATTTTAGAGATGGTTAAACGACTATTACTTTTCTATATACGATGTCGTAGGTTTAGTTTACATTATCACAATTTTTCTCTTGCTGGTGGTAATAGTATGCTCGCGGCAAGAAATTAACTCCATGTAAATGGGCCTTTATAAACACATCTGCATATGGAAGTCTTTTTATTACAAGATAACTTATGGATAGGCTTAGCCATACTTCATAGTTTCCACTCGTAATACCGTCTTATGTCAATTTCAAACTGAAAACTAAAAGTGTTCAATGAAAGAAATCCTATGGAATACAAATTGTTTTTGCTACAACCAAAAATAAATCAAGTCGGCTGCCGTCAATCTGGTCTGCCGTTATTATTGAAAAGTTTAATAAATCATAAACAAGTAAGTAGTATTTTTCCACTTCATCGTCCATAATTCTACCCGATACCCGGTAGTCCACTCAAGGTTTATTCTCGTGCCAAATTAAACATTCGCGATCTCTATTTATTTTGGCGCATCAAAATTATTCTTATGGAGGATGAAATAATGCAGATACTCAGCAGTTAAACAAACATGCCAATACTCCAAATAATCGTTTGATGATTAATAGTTGCAACTTTAGCATATCTGTCTTAAAACAGAGTACAAATCTATATTATTCTTTTCAGAAATCAAAAAGTCTTCGCAAGCGACCGAGCTTGGACATTGGCGGTTCAGTCAACAACAATGGCTCGCTTTTACCGCGCACATTTATTATGGAAGCACCCGTCCAGCTTTGCCCATTAGGTTCAACCTCCCCACCGTTAGATAGACATTTATTCCTCTTCAATGACCTACTCCTAGTCGGAAAGTCGCGAGGAACGAATTGCTTTAAGTTAAAGGAAAGTGTGAGGCTGGCGGAATTATGGATATCATTGCCAGATACCGATGATACTGGCTTTCTCATTGGATGGCCAGCTCTTAATGGAGTCATCAACTATCTGGCCACTTACCCCACGCAAGCTGCACGGGACACTTGGTACAGGTATGTAAATCAAGTTCATAAATATGCAGTTTTATTTAGATGCAATAACACATAAAACTTTTTCATATTCATTGGATGTATATTTACTACTGTAAATCATGTTTTATTTTATAGACTAAAATTTATTCTTATAACCCTTTTATTTGCTTCACATATAACTAACAAACTAACGACATTACAAGTAATGTAATCAAGTCTTGGAAGTTTTAACTTGTAATTGTCGTATCGAATCGAACAATTGTATGTTAATAACGATGTTATTGGCAATTTGGTATCTCGAAAATGATCTTATCTCAACTTAAAGCATGTTTGTAGTTTTATTATGTTTTTAAATTATTTTCCAGTGATAATTGTGCACATAAGTTTATATTGAATCTTTTTTTCAGAAAAATCCAAAACGCGTTAAACACTCAGCTGACCAATGAACCAAAGTCTACGAATATTCAGATATTCTACAAAGATCTAACAAGTTCAATCGAATTCGTAAGTATACAATTTCACTCATTATAATGCAATTTTTCGCCTGTTGGCTGTGAGAAAACTAAAAACTTTCGTTTGTTTCACTTTCTCGGTTCACATATCCTGAGATTTGCCGTTGAAAAGCAAATCACGTACAATGAAG
>JAOSYY010000015.1:2529931-2552597 GCA_025727935.1 Hebomoia glaucippe
AAGGTTCGGTCGAGCCGTTTCGGAGGAGTTCAAGTTCGAACACCGTGACACGAGAATTTTATATATTAGATTAGATTTATAATATACAATCACATATCATATTTATGTTTTCTCTAAGTAGGTTCTGGGTATGGTGTAGAAAAATAGTAAATCATAGATAGACTTACACAAGGGTGGGCGATGAGGATCGACTGGCGGCCAACACGGCTTGCTGCGCTTGCAGTGCGCCACTCGACGAGTAACTGCTCTTCCTAAACACACAACACCAGAAAATGAAAAAACTACGCATTCTCATAAACATCAATAAATCTTAGACATTACACATCTTTATAATAAACTTCATGTAGTGCTTGATCTTCATCAACCAACGAAAAATACTTTATCAAATGGTATTAGTTGTCTGTCAGACTATTATCGTGAAATCTCCAAAACGATTATAAATTAATTTAAGATTTCACAAATATACGTTTATAGTACCTCCTCTCCCGCTTAGCATATCGCCAAACAGATCTAAAATCGGTACACAGGTCTAACCGATTGACACGTTGTGTCTAGTAAACATATTCTGGCTTCAAAATATAAACTCTTTTAAACAAGTAAGGTACGAGTATATACTTCTGTTTGTGCCGTTTGTTGGTAGACGCGGTGGTGGTGTGCGTGTGCGCAGTAGTATGATGAGCGTGCGCTGTACTCTGCCCATGGGCGCCTGACACTACACTGGTACCTGAAGATAAAATACGTTTCGACTTCATTCTAATAATCTCCGAATGTTCATATTAAAAATAAGGTCACAAATTATTTTTTGTTTATATGTTTTGTTGAGACACGAAGTTTTATAAATAAATTTATAAAACTTCGTGTCTGTTTGTTCCGATGAATCTTCGGCTGGACTGATTTTGATGGGACATTCGCAGAGAGTTAATATTTTGGTGATAGATCAAGAAGTGACCATGCCATTCCTATATTTGAGTATAAAATACCATGATCATGATGCGTTGCATGATGAGCTGGATGCAAAGTGTGGTGCGTGAGGTCTCCACCCGCCACCGCCTCATACGACGCCTTCAGCGAGGCAGTGCGACGACCGTGTTGCATCTAAAAAATAGATACGCCGTAGGAATAAGACAGTCTAAATTGATTTTTTATTTTGATAACTATCACTTTCCTCGATTTAAAAACTGATTATTATAGTCAACATAGACAACAAAAAGGGGCAATATAGTAACTAGCAATCAAAGTATATTTCCTAGAACCAAGAAACATTAATAATAATAATTACAATGAACATAATATATTGGTGTTAGAAGAATGATGCTAGTAACATAGAGAAAAAATAAAATAAAATTATAAAGCTTAAAATTTTGGCAAACTGTTTACGGATTACTCAATTCCGCATTTCTCTTTCAATATTGTTTAGCTTATTTTGAAAATCTAGCTCAGTTAAATATAAGCCCTAACAAGTTGTATGCACCTTGTTAGCCGTTAGCCGAACCTGTTGTGTAGCCGAAACGAAACGTCTCAAATAGCGTTTCTAGGGGCTCCTCCTCAAAATCATTGTCCAGTTACTGGTGTTAAATATAAGAAACCACATTGTATAGCTTTTCAGCACCAATAAAAAAAAATACCTGTTGTGTGGCAGCTATAGCCTGGCTAGCTGCAGCCGCTATGGCACTGCCCGCATGCCCCAGCGAATACGAATCTCGTCCCAACGCGGCCTGAGAAATAACAAATTTTTATTAAGATGTAACAAGACCCTTTTTTTGATTTTCATTATGATGAAGCTGCGCTCCATGGTTTTACAAATGTTATAATGAGGATGATAAACAATTATGTTTCAAATATTATTAATCCCCGCCTCTTTTGATTTTCACAAAAAATAGCCTGTAACTTCTTTTAACTGTCTTCAGAATCGTATCTACTCTAGTAAATATCAGTTATTTTTAAATGTATAAAGAAATCTCAGATTTAAACATTTGGTAGTAAAACTGATAGCTTAAGTATTTTTACAATTATGCAGAATCCTGTTAAAATAAAAGTAAGCCTATGTCCCAAGTCCCATCGAAATCAGCCTCGTTGTTTCGGAGATTAATCGCAAGAAACAAATAGACAAAAATCTCGAAAATTTGTATTTCTGCTATAAAAGTATTGTAGATATTTTCATATGATATTGTAACAAGGCAGTTACATAAACTTACATTGATTCAACAGACAGACAGTTAATTTGTAGAATTAAACAGAGTTGTGATACAGTTAATAGTAATAGTTGCTTTATACCTGTATAGCAGAATCAGGTCTGGAAACATTTCCATTAGTGGTGTGAGCCCGCGAATCTCTATTGTTCCAGCTTTCACGACGTTTCTCTGCTCTTATGCGATATCTACAAAATTTGTTAAATTATACTTTTATATTGAGCCATAGCCATTAAATCCAAAAGCTTCCAAGATGTTAGTTACTTTCTGTTAACTCAGGTACAAATAAGTTGGATATCAGATTATAATTATTTATATAAGGTCATTTATTTAAACACCTATATGAGAACAACAGTATCAATAGTCATTATTTGTAAATATGGCTACATTTTTCTTTAAAATGATTTAGTTTATACTGTAACAAGTGCAATATTACTATCAGCTTTTTACAGTATAATTACTTACCTATTCTCCTTATAGTGATTATTACTTGGTGTTGTTGTATGATTTGTATTATCAAGATCTAATGATCGTTTTTCTAATAACTCTGTAATACCCTTATTATCTGCTTCTAGTTCACACTTGAATTTATGTAATTCTGTATCTGTAAATTTCAAATTATTATAAATAATTCCTCATTTAAGAATTATACAAATCTAAACATATTTTTTAAATATATTCATACACATATATCTGTAACCCATGCTGTTATGGTCTTTAGTTTAATAAATATTTATATTATTTGAACGTCAATTTCAAAGATTCCGTTATATACATACAGGTGGACTTTGTATGAAATTATAAAATTAACTAACCCAATCTTCGCAAATATCTATCAACAAGATCATACATCTGATTAGCTAGAGTAACTTTTTCATCAGCCTCCTCTAATGTCTTATTATAGCCCTTCTTGATGTCTGTAAATTCCGTGTCTGCCTGCTCTGTATTTATATCTCCTCGTCGACATCCGCCAAACAACATACGAACTCGTTTTTCTAAAGTATCCATGTTATCTGATATTAAAAAGAAGCCATGTCATATTCATATAAACATATCAAATATTCTTATATAATATAATTACGGGTTTTAAACAAAACATCTGTATTATACTCACTTTGGACCGATAAATCCATTTCACGCATTTCCGTAAAGCGGTCTCTTAATTCTTGAGGTAAATGTTCAATCACTGAAAATGAGTCAAAAAATAATTTTAAACATACATTTCATTATTATTATGTATTATAATTTAATTCTTCTAATATTAACTACTTATTAAATTTGGGAAGTTTATTTTTAAAAATGCCGCCAATACCAGTAATACATATATGTAGTGTTATTGATTAGTGCGTTACAGGTTTGCCAACCGTAATGGCGTTGGAGCTGTAATATAGGCGTTATTTCGTAATACAAGATCTTACTTTCTAAATAATCTTCGAGATACAGCATCTTGGTGAGCAAATTGTTTTCTTTTTTTATTACAATTACACTTTGTAATTACAAGATTTTTGCGTTAAAACTTGAATAACTCCAAATATCTAATACACAAAACAAGATGCGTGTTCAATGCTAGTGACAAGTGACAATTTTTTAGTTCTGAGATAACAGATAACAAAAATCAGTTCTATAAGTTACCTAAAGAGCACAGAGTAATCGGAGAAGAAACGCTCGCAAAATAAGGCTTATTTACTGTAAAAGTGATGTTGAAGTAATAAATAAAATATTATGTACGTATAAATTAACCATATTTATCACTTATTACAAGTAAAAGCAGTTAAGAAGTTATTTAAAATGAATCTTAAGAAATAGGAATGTGTGACCAAACCTTAGGTTTGGAAACATGATTTAGTCTTGAATCTTAATATTGTCAGCAGCCGGGACTTTTATACATTTTCTGAAATATTTTAAATTAAAACACGTATACGAATGTTATAATTATTTTATAGGCAAAATGATTCGGAGGCCGTTAACAGAAATAAAGCTGAAACTCGAAGACTTACAAGAGTATGAAAATTCTCGGAACCAAAACAATTTGTCAATAATACAAGAAATGCAAGATGATCCCTCCAAAATTAACAATACACCAACCACAACTGAATCGAAAACTGTTGAAGAAATACACACCAGGATTGGTTATGCACCTAAGAAAAAACTTAGTGGAACAAGTTCAGTTTAAATGTAATTTATATGTTTAATGTAAAACTTATTTTGATTACGAGTAATCTCGTTTTGTAGCTTTACGTAAGGTACTTGCATTTCTTAATTTTAACAGAGGCATCATATTAATTGAGTTTTAATACAAATTAAAAATAATTTAAAGAAATACAATCCGTTTTTTTCTTTGAAACAATTTTGATCTGTCTTTCTATTTGCTCATCTCAGAAATATATTCATTAAAATCTAAACCATACATTTTGTCTATAGTAATGGTCCACAACGTTTTTATTTCAGGAGTATAGAGCTGTAGAGGAAAATCTCTATAATAAGTGTACACTAATTAAAAAAACGCACAATATTTTGATTAATAAGTCATTACGCGAATTTTCAAAATATATTGATTTACAATATTTGGGAAGTACTCTTATAGTATGTATATTATTTTTGTCGAATAAAAAAAATGTACTTTTGATATATTCTGCAACTATTGAGATCTTTAGAAGTATTACTGTTATTGTAAAACATATTGTAATGTGTAATTAGCACAACAAAATCATTTAGATTTAGAAATAACCTTATTTAGACAACCTATATACCCTTGTCATGCACTCCATGATTCAACTCGTATTAGCCTGTGGTCCCATGTACTGTGTCTCTGTTCTATGTTCAATTGTTCGTCAGAATAGAATTTTCTTGAAAGATCGCGAATGGTACACTTACACTGCTTCCCCGGATTGTGAAGTTGCAAGTTGAGAACGCTATAGTCTAAAGTTCTGAACACTTCTACTGTAGAATCGAGTGTTCTTAGTGTTTATGAATAATTATATTTTATATTCAAGAGAAGAAAACACTTCAAAACGTACATTATAATATAAATAATATCTTCATAATAATTTAAATTACAATTTCATATAGTTTTCATACCGACGTAAACCGGGGTTCTTAAAATTTTATACGCAAAACACGTGTTTATGTGCCAAACAATTTAGTGACCTTTAGTAATTATGTCGGACAGTAAAATTCTCGAGGTTTGTTTTAGTATATAAGTCAGATCAAGCCTATCACAAATTATACTAGACTTAAAGATTAATCTTATGCTTAGAAATGTTTTTTTTTGTTTTTCTAGGTGAAGAGTGACATAGAAGAATTACATGAGTTGCTTAAACAGGCCAAACGTAAAAAGGTGCAAGATTTGTTATCACTAGAAATTCGTAAATTAGAAACGGAATGGTTAAGCTTAAAAGAAAATTCTCAATCAATTTCTCAAGAAATGGCTACGTCAGTTCCATCAGCATCAGTTCCAAAGAAGAGGTGTCAAATTAAACTGAATGGATATGGTTTGTTGTTGTACAATTTATTATATCCCATTAATAAATTGTACCCCCTCAATATAAAAAGCTTTGTTTTAATATTTTTAGTGTGCTCAGAATATGTGATTTCCGTGTAAGAAAAGTTTATAATATGTAACCATATTTATATATGGTTTTAGGTTGGGATCAATCTGAAAAGTATGTCAAGGTATTTGTTACTTTAAAAGATGTACAGACATTGCCAAAAGAACAAGTTTACTGTAAACTAACAGAAAAATCTATGGAGCTATATGTTGAAGACTTGGATGACAAAGATTATAGATTGGTGATTAATAATTTACTATACCCAATTATTGTGGGTGAAAGCCATTGGAAACAGAAGACAGGTAAACAATAATGTTCAAAATAAAACCTTAAAGGAAATGCTACATAAATATGTATCTCTAGACATAATTACAAGGATTTATTTTCAGATATGGTAGTCATCTTCCTTGCAAAGTCTGATAAATCTATTAAATGGTCTCATATGACTGAAATTGAAAAGAAATTTGAGGACAAACGTAGCAGCCGTTTTAAGACACAATCAGAAGATGAGGACAATAAGGATCCTCAAGCATCAATTATGAGTCTCATGAAAAACATGTAAGTATTAGATTAAGAGGTCTGATTTAGATTCCAGTCAAACATTATTTTGGAATGTAGATTTGTATGGAACCACATAAAACACGTAGACAAAATGAGTTTTTTTATTAGTTATTGATGTCATTTCTCAATTACAACAGTTATATAAGGAAGTTATAAATACTCTTATAATGTTTAAGTGCTTAATTTTAGGTATGAAACTGGTGATGATGATATGAAGAGGATGATTTCTAAAGCCTGGTATGAAGGTCAACATAAAAAGAAAACTGATGCTCTTGATTTGTGAAGAGATCAATGCTTATTATTTAATTTTAAGTATTACTGTATTATGATAGTGCTGTAAAATTAAACCATGATTCAAGTAACATTTAATTTATTTCATGATTAATAACTTTTTTTACAATTCACTAATTTGTTCAAGAGGTTTGTATCAAGTTTCAATGCCAGGTTCATTTCTAATCCATATATTATTCGATTTTTGTACCATGTTGAGGAAGCCAAGTGAAGAACCTGCAAAAGAATAACAGTATTAATAATGCTTATAAGAAAGACATTTGATTCTAGTGAGCTATAATGTTGTACAAACCAAGTTTTTTTCGTGGTAATTTCGTTTTTGTTAGTCGTTTTGAAGAGTAAACTGCAAATGTAAATGGCTTGTAGAGCATAAAACAAGGCTTGCCAATTGAATAAAATATCAGTATCTTCATTTTTGTGGATCAGATTGAGTATATTCCTCGAATTATCATAGTTTATGACATATTCTCGTAATGTATCTCTTCTGCTTTGTACAGAATTATAAGAGTCTCTTAACAAGTTTCTCGAAGTCCTATTTCTTAGATAAACTCTCTCATCCCTTGTTGAACGTTGTTCATTACGATATTCATTGCGTGCATGTCTTTGACCTTTATCGCTCCTTACATTGCGCCTTTCGACTATTATTCTATTCGTATTTTGTCTAATTCTGTCGACGTGCGCCTTATTATCTCTGATCGTAATTTCAGTAGATCTTAAGATAACTGGGACCCTTTCATGAAGTTCACGATTTCTTTCGATACTGCCTTGTGTTTGTTCGACCGTATGACTATAGCCGCGGTCTAAATTTTGTCCATCAGCAATCCTCCTTTCCAAATTGTTGGAGAGCCTAACGGTATTGTCCCTTCCCATCATAATTCTTTCGTTGAAGTCTCTATTATATCTCATGTTATTGTTATCTGACAAACTTACAGAAGATCGTTTTCGAATATCATTTATTTGTTGTGTTATAATGTTTTGAGTAGCGCGATGGTTTAAACGAGTATTGCCAGTTCGCTGAATTGTCACGTCTCTTTTCAGATCATTCCTGTTTTTCTCGATAGATTCGCGGAAGCTGGTATATTCACGAGATCTCAAGCTTTCTTGATTTCCATTTATTAATCGATTTACATTTAATTGAAGCGTGTGCCTGCTTTGTCTATTATTAATTCGCGCTTCTCGCTGTAAACCATATCGTGCAATATTGTTATCTACCTTTTTGCCAGATTCTCTATTATCTCTAAAGTTTAATCTTTCCAAAGATCGTATAGGAGAATCCTCTTGTAGACTTTTGTTTGAAAGAGTGTTTCGTACTTCGCGTCGTACTGCTACGTCTCTCTCCATACTAAATCTCACTCTCTCAGCGGTTTCTCTGAAATTAAACCTTTCATACGATCTGGAACGTGAATCCTCGCTTAATAATTTGATAGACCTTCGTCTAACATGAACATCGCGTCTATAAGATTGAATATTACGGTTTCGACTTTCAAACAATTTAGAAGAAGTTTCCTCTCGCATTTCGGTTAACATACGTTGTCGGAAGTTTACGTGTCCATCGCGTCTGCTTAATTGAGTTTCAATGCTTCTTAAAAAGCGCTTTTCGGTGGGAATCCTTTCCACGTCTCTTGCTTGAATAGAATAATCTCTACTGATTATAGGGGAATCTGACCTATGTTTCTTATTGGCATTTAACAGTTTTTCACGATTCCATAAATCCTCTCTATATTGTCGATCGTTAGAAAGTTTAGAACCATTATCGTTCATTACATTCAATGTATTTCTGATAGCCTGTCTTTGGATATCCCTTGTATCGATTTTTCTGGTTTCGTCAGCTTTAGCTGCATTGCGAATAAACATCCATTCAGAAATAATTTTCATTTGTAAATCCCTTGTCCTTGATACTTCACCTCGATAGTCATCTCGCAAATCTCTAGTTAATTGGTAAGTTAGCCTATTGTCTTCAAAATTATTAATAAACCGGTGACGTTCACGGCTTAAATATGAAATTCTGCGATTGCGTACCTCCTCTGAACTTGGTACATCCCGGTGGTGGTTATTTTCGCTCGATAACGAGGTATCGCGGACTCTCCGAGTGTTTCCATTTCCCATTTCTCTTGCTTGTCGTCTTGCTACAATGACATTTCGTTCTTCAGATATATATAAAGATCTTGTCCGAAGAATCCTGTCACTATGTTCTTCGACAGACTCAATTTTGTGGTCTACATGTCTAGTCCGTAAATATTCAGATCTCCGAAATGTATTAATACGCTTATTTATTTTCGGTTCAAACCGTCTTATGGAAAGTACTTGAGCTCGTCTGGTTCTTACTATTCGAGTATAATAGTCGTTTTCGTCTCGAACTTGACGTTGATTCGTTCGGCTTAAATCTTGTCTAGGTTGTTGATTTGTTGTTACACGATTAAATTCCCGGGATGGTTGAAGTCGATCTTCATTAGATCTAATTTTCCGAACTGCTTGGAAATCGCCCTGGAATAATCTTGAATTCTTCTTTTCTGTTCTACTTCTCAAGGTGGTCAGTGCTCGGCGATTTTCGGGGTTTAGACGGATTTCTGGTGAAATGTTATTGAAACGAATATCACGTTTATAGGATCGATTATCAAAAAGGACAGAGCCCAATGAGCGTTCACAAGAATATCCCCTTCCATCAACAAGGTTGCCGTCTGTTTTAATGGGGTGCAAAATACAAAGTAATATTAGAAGTGGAAAATTCCAGTAATACATAGTAGCTGCTCTCCTTTTATATTTTGGTTCCTTTCTTTAGTTGTTGAACTGGATACGGCTGCTTTCGAACTGACTCTGAAACATCCTCGACGTCCTTTTATACGGCTCTAGAAATGGTCTGAAATAAATTTGTATTAAACGCTACAGCGCATCCAATTTCCAACGTCCTACGCGACGGCGACACAACCAACTTCACACACTTTTTATTTTATCGTTGAATGAATCTAAGTGAAATTGTTTATAGCGCGATAAATAATGTCTAACATTCTCTGGTAAAACTGTCAAACAGGTTCCCTTAGTGGAGTGAATCGCAATGTTCCAATATTCTATTTAATGGAACACTACGATCGCCCAACATAACGCGTGTACCTATTGTCTAATGACTTATCAATTCTCTTTGAAGTTAGGTAAAATATTTGTTTGTGATCAGGAAATATGTTTAATCTAATATCAACACGGGTTTAATATATGACATAATATTTTTAATGGCAAGATTTGGACCAAAATATGAATGTTATAATTACTTCCACAAATCCACACCAATGAGACAATAATATTTGTGTAGCCCTACCTATCTTATAAAGTATACTTATATATAGCATTTAAACTAAGAAAAAAGAAACGTTGCTGTCTGTGAAATAAGTTTATTTTAATTTTTAAAATAAAACATTGTATAGTTCCCAACTAAAACATAACTTAAGTTGCGAACCGTACCCCATTCATACGTTATCGGCGGTCCCAGCTGCACAAGAAAATTTGTCTCCGTTTTATTATATCATTCAACTCATTGAAGCGATTAATTAAACTGTTCCAATACTTAAGATTTATATCATTCGCGATTCGGTTCATCGTTAGGTTATAAAATTATATTTTGTCATTTTTGTTATCGTAACGTGATTTAATCATTATTAATATTTTGGCTATGTTGGGCTCAATTTACCTTGTTTTTGTAGTTATGTATCTAAATACATAAGTACTGAAACTTAATAACTTATTTTTTTAATACTGACAAAAATACAACAGCTTTTATATGGTAGACTATCACTTTAAGCTTGAAAATGTTATCTTTAAATCGTGAACTTAGGAGAATTCGTTATATCTTTAGTGATGAGCAGTTTGGAAGTACAGACTAGTGTTTCCTTAGATTATTTGAAATTTTCCACATATTTTATTTTTTTAATTAAATATTTAATACCTTTTGTTCTGTCGTTGAATGGTAGCATTAGGTACACCTTAAGTGCGTACCATAACTAACAAAAGTATAGTGAATAGGTTGATGCATATACCAATAGATCTACAGAAGAAACAAATAATCTAACTTATTTACCTAATATATAATAATGGGTAGTTTTAAAGAAATTAGGTATCAAGATTTATAAAAAACAGCATTTCTAATAATATTTCTACGAAAGGATTCTAACATTCAATTAGTTTTAGGAAATGACTAGCCAAGTCAAAATTTGAGTGTATACCTCTTTGATATATATGTGCAATTCTGTAGATGCGTTCTCAACAGGAATCCTATTATTATTATATATACGAAAGGTATTTTCGTTGTTACGCTTTCACGCATATATCGCTAAACAGATTATGTTGAATTTTGATACCAATATAAATGTATAATAAAGGAAATCGTTTATTAAAAAGAAAATACGTGGGCAACCAAAGGTTTATTTTTTGTAAATCTTAATCCTAATTGTATCCATAGGATTTCATGACGGCGGTGAAGGGTGCTGTGGTCTTTGCAACTTTTTCACCTGCCTCCTTGGTGATTTTCTGGAAGACAAAATACAAAAATTGAAGTACGGTTATATGAATTGTCATAATAGAATCTGTTGTGCTGTATCTTCAGTGTAAAGTTTTCTTATCATTGTACATCAAATAATGTAGGTAAATTGTAAATCATCATAGAGAAATCGAATATTTATGTCCTATTTAAATAGCTAAACAAAGTTTAACCATGCAGGGTTGTTAAGGTTTAATTATACCAGTAGGTCTGAGGTAATTGAAATTTTACAACAAATTAGAACAAGATGCCTATTGCTTTTTTGAAAGAAACAAGAAAAAATAATTGTTATTAACTTTAATGATAGAAAAATATTTGGATTGAAGTAGTTAAAACTGAAACTAATAATGCAAACCTTAAGTTTCCTGTCATAGGAGAGTTTGTGAATTGTCTTGTATTTCCTCTTGTTTTCCAGCTTGCGGACAACATCACGGTACTTCCATCCAACTTCATGTGACAGACGACCCACATGACAGTACTGAAAAGATAAATTAGTTTAATATTAAAACTATGATTAAGTAATAAACCTATTTCCACATGTGATTCATTTAAAATGAACATGTATTTGCATTAACAAATGAAAATGAATTAAGTAAAAAAAAATTACATTCTTGTGAAGTTTAACACTAAGTTTAGAATTTTAAACTTGTAGGATGTTTATTTTATGATTTACCTTGCGACCAGGTTTCAGGCAGAATACTCTTAAAGCTGCTGGTACAACCACTCTACGACGGTTGTCGTATGGTGGAGGGCAACCATCATATGAACGAAGCCTTCTGAGGGCATCCTTTCCACGCTCCGTTTTGTGAGGGATCATGCCTATAATATAAAATTTATAAGTTAATAGTTGCATGATGTTACTGGAAGAAATGATTGAATTGTATGTGGTTGCCTCATAATGTTTATATATCATGACTAAATCAAATAATGTAGGTATGTTATGTAAAATCATCAGCATATTGAGTTTAAAAGTACAATTTAATATTTGCATTGGAATAGAAGACATTTATTTGTCTTAATCTAATTTTTGTATTCAGTTTCTCAATGATTTATTACAACTAATATAATGATAAAAAGTGTTTGGTGGCTTTACCTAAAAAAAATAAATATATATTAATGTTGTGTCCTAAGAATACAGAGTTAAAGAGACTGTATAAAAGGTTTTTAAAATACATCAAGCTTTATTCAAATCAAAGAAATATCAATTTTGAAGATTAACATAGAAACAGGCTTAACATATGTTCATTTTTATAAAAAGTGTCTAGCCTAGTTTTGGTAAGGTAGAAAAAGCTCACCTCTAACAGTCTTCCATAAGATCTTGGATGGAGCTCTAAAGTGGAATGGTCCACGGGCTGGGTTCACGTTGCAACGTTTACGCAAAAATGACATAAACTTCAACTTATTTCTGTAAAAATTTTAGAAATATCACTACAATTATGAGTTAAGGCATTAAAAAATATAAATGATTAAGAATTTTATCAGACACTATATTATCGCAACATGACTTTATTCAGTCGCAAATTACCCAATAAAGAAACATCATTTCAATATTTTAATTTCAGAAACATGTTAAATTTTGAATGAGGCTTAACGCTTACCTGAAGAAATTTCCTGAGATGTTAATTTGTTCACATCTTACTACAACGACCTTATTTCCTTCTAAAAGGACTTTTGCAATTACTGCGGCCAAACGGCCGAGAAGATGGCCACGACCATCAATAACTATGGCCTAAAACAACAATAAAAATTAATGGAGAAGACTACATGACACACCGCATATAACCTCAAACATACATGACAACAATCTGTATTTACTGAAATTCAAAATAGCAGGTAAAATATTAATCACCACATATATTTAAACCATATTAAAGGTTAAATATTACGTAAAATTCTGGATATATCTTTTAATAATAAGCACTTTTCTCAAAAGACTACACGTGCACATAGTCATATTACATAGAAAATTTCACAGTTTTAAATATAGAAATATATAAAATAAATTTATCTTAACACCGTAACAATAACAAAGCATATTTTAAGAACATTTTCGTAATTATTACACATTTTTACGCTCACCTTATTGCTAAAGCCCGTCATTTTCACGACAACAAAACGGAAAAGAATAGTTTTTTAAACCAAGATGGCTACCGGAACTTCAGAGCAAAGAGAATAGAGAAAAGACAAACTTGTTGGAACGATTCATAAATTTAATGTACGTCATTCCCAGTAATATGTCCAGATTATTGTCATGTAGAGTAGGATTTGTATAGCACTTTTCATATAAAACGGAGATCAAATTATCTTTGTAATCGAGATATGTATAAGACAACAATAGGACGGTAACTATATAATAATCCAGTTAATTGTATTGTTTAAAGCATAAATTACATAATTGTCGTTTTCAATTTGTGGGAAAAATTACAATAAATATAAATTAATATTTTGTAAAAATCTGAAATTTGACAATTTACTTCGGTTTTAAGTGCAATATTAATTAAATTTACATGCCGGGTATTTCACGAAGTCAAAGTTGATTCTATCATAACATTGACACTTGACAGAATACTATAGTAGTATGCAGTTACAGAAATCGAAATATCAAAGCAAATATTTATTTCATTTGTATTTAACAGTATCTACTATCTACTTCCGAATATTTATTATTAACCTTTCATTACTAAAAGCCACGTAAGCTGAATAGTGGACAACAATAAATATAAAACTAAAAGTCACGGAACAGCAGTATCGGCTTATAAAGGACGAAAATACTTTGTTTCGTAATGGATATCCCGTACAAAAAGATTTTTATTTATATATTAACCTTCGCTGCATATGCCTATACTGGTATCGGGTCTACCATGTTAAGAAATTTAAAAGATGCAGTATTATCAGCTGAGTCAGTTTTTGGTGATGTATTTCGAAATGTTATAACTGTGGCAGAAAAATTTAAATCTTTACATGATATTTTTGACGCTGCTGTTGAAGAAGACTGCATATTTTCATGCCCTGAAGGTAAAGAATAAGCATATTTAGTTGATGAATCTTTTATTTAATCTTCATGTTATGTTAGTTTATCTCTATCAATAATAATAGAAGTCAATTTTTTGCTTACAGGACATAAACCTATTAGGAATAGAAATCATATCCCTAAGTCTGATGGATGTGGTTCCTTGGGTTTCGAGATATCTTCTGAGTATTTACCTTTAGAACAAATGACAAAGTGTTGTGATGCACATGACATTTGCTATGATACTTGTAATAGTGGCAAAGAGATCTGTGATTTAGAGTTTAAGCGATGTCTCTATAACTATTGTGATACATATAAAAATATTAATGTCGCAGCAGATGCAATTACAAAAGGTAAGTTTTATACAACTTACAAGAGGCGTATATCTAGTTACAATACATTATCATCTCAAGATAGTGTGACTAGTATGACTTGGTAATTATATGGAGTACTTTATCAAGAACAATTCAAATTTGTTTAATTCTAAATTTATTTTCTCTCGAGGTATTGTTCTCATTGAACCTGTTTTTTGTGCAACATACCTTATATTTTATTCGCACTCACTACTACAGCAATGAACTTTAAAAATATTTTCTCACACAGTTCATGTATCATTTATGACCTATTTGAATAATTGAACCACTAATATAAGGCATATAAGTCGGTAGAGCCGTCTCAGTCTTAATAGATTATTATTAAATAAATTAAACACAATTGATAAAAATTAAAACAAAACATTATTTGCAGGTTGCAAGGGTGCTGCAAAATTATTATTCACAGGTACTTTAACATTGGGCTGTAAGTCATATTTGGATGCCCAAAAAAATGCTTGTTATTGTCCTCCCTCTAAAAACAAATATAAGAAGTACACAACAGGCAATGGGGATTTATAAAATAAGCAGAAAAAGAAAATTTCTTGCCATGTTTTTCATACTCATGTGATTATCTTAGTTTTATGATTATGTACAGTGGATCTCCTATGTAGCTATACAAAAGTTTAGTTGAAATTTCAAGGAGTTGTAGCAAAATACTTTTAGTCAAGAAAAGATGTTATTTATTTAGAATGTTAAAGGTGTTTGTTTTTAATTTTTAATGATTTTTTATGCATTATTGTATGTTAGACTAATCAGTAGGCTTTATTTAAAACAATCCAGAAAATAACACAAAAAGTATTTAGAAACTTGTCTTTTATGTACTACAGAACTGTATAGTCATTTAATATAGTATAATAATGGAGACAAGAATGTCATAATAAGTTGTCTTCCTAGGTCCACAGCTATGATGATTTTATTCAATTACTTGTTATTGTTAATAATTGAATTAAATTATCAGCATACTATAAGTATTATTAGTTAATTTAGTCATGTATTTGTTTTTTTTGTTACGTGCTGTGTTTAATATCAATGTGATATTCATTTTTATATCATTGTCCAAATAAAAGAAATACCTACATATTATCACCTTTTATTTTAGCAATAAAAATTACATCTTACCCTTTGTTTTGGGTTTACATATTTACTTAAAAATAATTTATTTGCTAAATTTTGAGTATAGGCCCCTAGAAGTCACTGATAAGAACATAATATAAACCACACAAGATACATGACTCCATTATTGACAAAGGCCATTGTTTATCCACGAATATACTTTTTATAAACTAATGGACGCAGTCTATGCATGTTAGTTAAATCTTCCATATTATGATGAGCTTATAAAAATAAATCAATGTAAATAAATGCATTTAATCATATAATATATTACTAACTTTGTTTGCTCTTTATCGCATAAAAAATTATAAGTGGCGAATATAAATGATCAATTTTAGTTGTCAAGTTTATGTTAGAAGTTCTTTGATCTCTTCCTTTTCAGCTGCTTCAATATAAGGTGTACCATCAGGTGCTTTTCCATTTTTAGATGCTCCCTATCAAATATAAGTAAAATATAGTATTAATATCAGATAATGACATAAAAAGGTTACATTTTACAATTAGTATGATTATTTTGTTATGTTAATTACTAGACCTAGTTAATGGGCTAATGGCTACTTGTAGCTAAAAAGTACAAAAAAAATATTCAGCATCAGAGTCATTCAGATATATAAGAAGTACTGTATTTATGTAGAAGTATTAACTAGAGCTAGATAATTTCACATATATATCTAAATTTGTACATATTCTTTATAACAAAAATAAAGCTACTACATTATAACAATTTTTTTTATAGGTTTTGTTAAGATGTTGTAGATTGTCCACAACAGGCATTGAAAATTTGAAAAAGAAATGTAATGATTGTGGGGTTCTTACATGTTTCAGTAATGTTTCAACACAGTCTGTATGGCCTTCCCATATAGCTGCTAAGATCACAGATATGCCGTGCTTATCAACCACCTGTAGTAGAAATATCAATTAGAGAATGTCTTGATAGTACTGCAGTATCTCAGAGCGGCAGCAGATTGTTTAAAAAAACGTAAGTAACTTCGGAAACCGTACAGAATACGTACATTTGGATCGGCGCCTTTATCTAATAAGTAATTGAGGACCGCTGTTTGCCCATAGTCTGCGGCATAATGGAGAGGAACCCGGCCATCAATACGTGCGTTGACATCAATTTTCTGCAAATTAAGACCAACATATATTTATTTTCACTGATAACCGAGCTACATTCATTGTATTTGTAACATTGAGCAATAACAAATCAGCGAAGAAGCGGACGGTAAAAAATCCAAATAGGCAATAAAAATTATATGGTTGGCTAATTTTTGACTTACATGCTTTTCTACGATATCTTTCACTTGGTCAATATCCCCATTTTTGATACCCCAAACTAACTCACTCATTGTTACGCTAAATATACAAGATCGTGTTTATCCAATATAAGTTAATGGGAAGCTGAACGCTAAATGCTTCTATCAGATGCTAACAAAAACCAAATTTTTATTTCAGCAACTTTCAACTTTGAAGTATGTGAACTGAGTCACAGACTAAGATATCAAAACAAAGAGCAGAGTACTAGTAGATATCTAAGAGAACTATTGAGTACAGGGGTAATGAGGACAATCTCTAATGTGAAAAGGTAGTCGTTAAAATGCGATGAATAAAGATAAGAATGCAATAGCATCCGGGCATATTTCACGCACAGATATACCAATTCAATAGAAATAAACGACGAGAGAAACAAAATGGTGCACTATTTAGAATATACATAAAATAAGGAACACTGAGATTTATAATAGTATTGTAAGTACACATTTCAATATATTAGTAAATCAAATTATTCTCAATGTACTATATTCACCTTGGTGCAGATTCAGTTAAATTATAACAACTTTATGAAATTTACTCTACGGCTATTTTGGATAAATTTTGAAGATTTAACACGACACTTTTTCGTATTGTTCTCTATAATAAAATAGTTTGTATGGTTAATTTGCATCAAATATTTTAGCAGTAGCGGGATATTAAAAGTCGATGTCAAGACTAATCAAAATTCAAACTTTAGACCGTTAAAATATGTTTTTTCTTTTATCCATAATACAAATTACAATATTCAGGTCTAGAATTTCAATTGCAATATCGTATTTAGTTTAAAATTTTGAATTTCTATATTTGGACGTTTTTATACAGGAGAGCGTGACGTCTTAAAAATGGACAGCACTTTACGATTTCATAGGAAAAACATAAAACAAATTTGGGTGAGTTTATTGTGGTTTAATTAAACTACTTAAAATATAAAAAAATTCTTAGTATAGTTTTAAAAATATAGTATTATCAAGACCACGTTAAATAAGATTTAAAATTTTTAGGACGTAATTTTCAGAGAAATAAATCCACTGTTATCAGGTATTGTGTCAAAATTTAAACTATTAAATAATGAAAAACACAGCAACCAATTAGATAAAATATGGAATGTCTACAAATTGTGCAGTGACCAAATTAGAAAGTGTGTATTGATATTAATTGAAATTTTGAAATATAATAAAACAGAAAAGGAATGGAAGTCTCAGAAGGTTTGATGAAATTGTATTTTTATTTTAAATCCTATAATTTATCAAATACATCATTACACTATTGTTTATTCTTATTTTTTCACAGGAAAGTCTTTTGTGTATTTTAGAAAGGTTATCTTATTGTCATCAAAAATTAATAACAATTGATTTACATTTGGATAAACTATTTAGTACATCTGAGGATAGCATATCTGAAGATTCAATACTAGTTAACACTATGTATTTCGTGAATTGGATTGATCAGACTTTTGAAGTACTGGGCAATCTTTCAAATATTGTTTATAGAACAGATTACAAAACAAATGAGGAACAATATGAGAAATGGAAGGATGAAGTAAGTTTATTTGATTTGAAGAGGATATTGGTGGCTAATAATATCTTATATGTCCAGTGATATTAATTATTATATATTTTTTCAGCTCACTATAAGTGTGAGTGGTATTCACACTTGTATAGACGAAATGTTACTGTCAGCCATGACCCTCTGTAGATATTGTTTACCAACAGATCAACACATAATTAAAGCTCGTTGTCAAGTGGTAAATAATTATTTAGTTATTAATCTATAAGTATAATCACTGAATGTTTCTAGTAATTATCATTGCTTGATAATACTTTAAAAATCATAACACAATAAACTTTAGTAGTACTCGTTACTAATAATCTTGCTTATAACACTTTAAAGTTAATAGATTCGGTAAAAAGTTTGTTGCTCCAGTCTATTATTTAAAATTTATAGATATGCAGGTTGTTAATAGATCTTTAAAAGTTATAGTTAAAGTGGTTGAAAAATATCAAGATTTACGTGAGCGAAGCCTTGGTCATATGCTAGTTCAATTAAACAATATGATACAACTAAATCCAACAAACTATGCATTAAGAAAATGTTTTTTTGAAAAAAAAAACAATATTCTTGCATTTACTTAAATATGTACTAAGTACCAATTTTATATTGACTCATTCATTTTATAGGTTCTTCGTGAGACAAAAGCTTTGCTTAGCGACTTAATAACTGGTGACTTGGATTCTGTATTTCAAGCAACAAAGGAAGCACTAATTCTACCTATAAAACCTATAAACATCAATGTTTTGATAGATGTGTTAAAGGATGTACTATATGTTTTAGAAACAAATACAAATACAGCATTGCTTGCATTACTTGTGCATTGCTTCTCATATAATATCTTCCCAGGGGATCTGCTGAAGAAACATTTCATAGACAAATGTGGTGAAGAGTGTTCCTGCAGCAATAATGATTGTGATTTCATTAAGGAATTTGATTTCTACAATGAGAGGTTGTTGCAAATTGGATCTTTTGCAATATCATGTTCATCTGATGAAGGCAGTATGTATTTTGTAGTACCGGTTACTCTATAGTGTCATCAGCTTCCATATTCCTAATACACTATACATATACTTATAAATTTTTTTTTCATGTCAATGAAAGTCTTATTCAAATCAGATCAGCTGTTTTGGAGATTACTTGGTGCAAATATACTGTGTTTGTAATTAACTTGATTAGTAGATCAACTTATATTTGGTGTAGATTTGAATTGAACAAGAATTTTTAATTTTCTTTTGTAAAAATATAATTGAACAGTACTGGACTTTCCAGGAGTACTTAGTCTACGAAGTGACTTAGCGAGTCTTGAAGCATTAGATCCACACTTGGTTCCTGCTATCATGATATCTCCTTTTAGCTACAATGCCATGCTATTACTAAATACTTGGAAGCAAGAAGTGGCTGATATTAAGGAGCAAGTGTTTCTCATAGTTGATCCAACTGCGTTTGCTCAGGTATTTTTATAAATTTTTGGCTGTTGTCCATTATTCCAATTTCGTTAATGTAATGTGCACATAATTATGATAATATAAGAGAAGACTAAGATACTCCTCTTGAGAATAAGTATCTGCCAGTAAAAGGTCCATCAAAATCGCTTCAGCCGTTTTGGAGATGAGCCTGAACAAATAGACAAAAATTGTATAAATTTTGTCTGTAATAAGCAATAGTTTTATAATAATACTTTCCTAATGTACAATATAATTGAATACATATTAATTATATTTATGGAAAAATTATTATTATTATTTATTACCACTAATGATTAATTTATCCTTTTTTTTAGTAGTGTTAGTCTCAAATAGCTGAATTCTATATAATTTTGGTTGATTAAAGTGTAACATTTTTTCATCTATAATCTTTTTCCAGAAAGCGAAACAAATGATGCATAGCAATCTGTTAGAAATTATTAAGAAGAATATATACAACAATAGTAAAGTGTGTGTTGTGATTAACATTGGTAGCGTGGTGAGCGAGTTCTTCAATGTTTACAGAATACATGAACCAGATGCTTTGCCACATCAAGATAAATTATTGCCGCTTCTGCAAGACTTAAATAAGGGTAACTGTTAAAATGTGTCTTTATTCTTTTACATATTTTCAAGTTTAGTTCCTGGTTTGTGTTACTAATTGTATGGATTCATAATGAAACATGTTTTTTTAGCTGTACCAGAATGTAAGGTTGTTTGTAATATTTTAAGTTCTGGGGATGACTTTGTATACCCCATAAACAGCAGAAAAAACGACAAGGCGACCTTTCAACAACTATTAAAAAGATTAAAGCTTCTCTACACAATCGTTAATAGGATTAGTACTTTACTGGCTCCCGAAGAAGATCTGTTCGAAGAAGCTAGTATGAAAAGTGAATCTCAAACAGTCGCAAAAACTTTCGTTAATTCGCCAAGAAAAACAATGAACATGACTCGAAGTATATTTGGAAGAACGGCGAATATACGATCATCCACGGCGAAATTTCCACTAGCGATTTTAACTAAAAATCTCAAGATGAAAAAAGATCTCAGTTTTTCTATAAAACTGGATAATCTATGCGACCTATCGGATATTAAGGTATTTTAAATATTATATCTTCAGTTTATTTACCGGCTGAGTTACTTAAGAAATAATTAACAAATGTATAATGATTTTTAAATGCCTTTTACTCTCATCAAGAGACAAACTATTATTTATGAAAGTTTTCTCACAATTTGTTCAGCGGGGTGGGAGGAAATAAAATATGAATAAACTTGTGCTAATAAATTAGATTATCTATGTATATTAAAGGTTCGCAATGCATCGATCTTGTATTCGCCACTGAAGAAGACCTCATTACGTAAAGCGATATTGACTCAACATAGAATGAAGGTTGGAGAATCAGACACTGATGATTGGCCAGAAGACTGTGTGGATGATGCAATGAGTTTGCAAATAACAGGTGTGTTTTGTTGAAACTTTGGTATAAAGTGATGTTATTAGAAATTACTTCGATTATTATGTATATAAATAGTTTGTATTATTATAGAGTTGAAACAAGTGGCTTGTGCATCTCAAACCCAAGGCCCAAAGTAATTTTAGGTGTTGACATTTTTCTAAGGTTTAATGTGGACACTAGTGTAAATCTCAACAATTTTGAATTAATGTGTCGGTCTTGAAATACGAACGAAATCAGTAGCCTAGAATCCAATCTAAGACTATTTTTTATAGCATAGGAAGGCGAACCACCTGATATATACTTGATATATGATTGATGAACAAATAAAAGTCCTCTAAGTTACTTCTTAAAACATTAACTATGATTCAATGAAAGTCGGATGAAGATCGATTCAGTCGTTTTGGAGATCAGCCATAACAATTGGACAAAAATTTTATAAATTGTGTTCTTATTAGTAGTATCGAAAGTATTTACATAAGCATTGAGAAACAAATGTTATTTTGTTATTACAAACAGACACACAAATTTAATTATATGTTAGATGATTATATTGAACGTGTAACCAAACCTGTAACTAATTCGTCTGTAAACATTGATTTCAATATTTTTATTAATTTCAGATGTGTTAAATGAAATAAACAATTTAACAGTTACGAGACCTCGACTGTTGAACGTGACCTACGATGATAAAGACGAGTCTTCAAATGTTTTAAATATTTCGATTAATAATGAAACTGTAACCAAACGAGTGTGGAATATAACTGTTAATACAGATCTAACAAATCTCAGCCATCCAGAGAATATCGACACATTAGAAAGAATAAACGATCTTAACTTAGTTACTAGTAAATTAAGTGATCTAAAATCTATGAAAGAGACTAGTTTTTAAAAGCATTCTAATTTTTTTTTAAGTATAGGACTTAAATAGTGACATTAATCTCAGAACATATCTATCATCGTAAGCAATATGATATATTATAAGTAGCCCCCAACAGTATATCATAAAAGGCAGCTTTCAAACATAAAACCTCATTAAAGTCTGTCTATTTATTTAGGTGGTATAGTCTGACAGACAGATTGGTTAAGTTTATTATTACCCTTTTTTAGGTCGGGGCTTAAAAATCGCTTTAGCTGAGCTAATGTAAATAATGGAGGCGTTACAATTTTTATACTTTTATAGAAAACTAGAAGACCTGGCCACGCGCTGCTGTGGCTAAGGTTTTTGTTATATCAAATTGTAATTAGTAAGCATTATTATTATTGAAAC
>JAOSYY010000015.1:2552697-2566342 GCA_025727935.1 Hebomoia glaucippe
CGTTTGTAGCTAAAAGATAATTTTGACTCTCAAATATACAAATAAAATAATATTGCGACTATAAATTGATAAATAAATTATCCTAAGTCTTAAGTTGGAGCATAGCACTCATTTTAAAGAAAAAAACGCTACAATCGGTTTAGTAGTTTCCGTGTTCATCCCGGACAAACATCGTGACAGGAGATTTATATACATATATTAGATAATATTAGATCACGTTATTTTTATGTAATGGCGTGTTCATATGTTATTAAATATGTTTAAAATCGCAGTCATCTAACGAGATTGATGGGTGGGGATGCTCTTTTAAAAAGACACGTTCTCATCTAAATATCTGGAAACAAGAAACATTGCAATTGATTAATTAGAATTTAAGTTTTAAAATTGTATTGTAATTTTTATTTTCATTTTCTTATTATAGTACCTTAAATTCATTTAATGTTCATGTTCTTATTGCTCTGCGATAATAAATACCGTCCTTTTAAATTTTATATGTATTTGTGAAATATTTAATAAAATTTTATTCTCATTGTTCGATTGTTATTTACCTTTGCATCTTTGTGCATTAAGCGAGTTTGATGTGACATTTGAATAATTGCTTGATAAGTGAAATGATCTAATTATTTTTGCTAATTAATAGTTTTTAGTATGTTCAACGGGAAAGTATTGTTTAGTGATTTAGGATGAGCTCAGTAATATATACAAGTAAATAATTCTCATTTTATGCTTAAAAGTTGACTAGTTGTACCTACTCCTGTGGGTGACTAAACCTTTTAATAATAAAGTTTGTATATAATGGGTATAATACTATGAGACGTCTGCGGTTCGAATGCTCAGTAATTGAACAACAATTTACATTTAAAGGTCACACCAAGTCTATCTTAAATTGGACATACTATAATAAACAAATTTCGAGGTACTTTTCGTGCTATTATGGTCGTAAGAAGATGTAAATATTAAAGGTAAGTTTTTAAAGATTGCTTTAAATAGAAAAATCGTTTTTAGTATTTCGATGTAATGCATAATCTCAATTTATGTCTTTGATTAGTATAAAACAGTTCTCTTCCTCTTTTGTTGGGCGCCGTCTCGGAAATCATACGTATTTTGATGTTATTCTACTATCCTGTCTTCTTGTAATTGCAAGTTGAAAGCATCAGTAGTTTTAATGGAATTTAAAGGATGTACCCTAGTTGAAGTGTACATATATGCGTATCAAAATTCAGGGGGCATAAATAATTTGTTATAAAAATATTCCCTGAGCGTCCAATTAGAACTGATTTATGATCCGTAAGGTTCGACCTTTAGCCAACGAAGCAAGTACTGGAGTATGAGTTTTTAATACATATATTGTATTAGATTTTATAGAAGTAGATAAGTAGGCATCTATGTATTAAATATATAAAAAAGAAATCTTAACCAATTGTGTCTTCATCCACACATAATATAATTTCTATTAACTGTATTTTATTTTAGATATATATAAAGTAAGATAATAATACATTTAAAACAAGTTTGAACTATATTTGAAACGTACTGGAATTTAAAATTCTGAGTTACTAAACTTCTTAATTATCTCATATTACATTTCAAATAAGGTTAAGTTTCGGAAAGCTTAATTACGAGATTTAATTTTAACGCAGGCGATAAAATTACTTATACCATAAGTATCTTAAGGAATCTACTTTAAACAAGACTGTCCATCGTAAGTTGCTAATGGTCTTTTAAATTGCTTGCCTTCAGACTTCAAGTGTTCAGACAACAAAGTGAATACGTTTACCGCGCGTAATGGAAAGTTTATAGGGTAAAGGTAGCATGGAAATAATATATCGCATGTTGTTCTCTTGGAGTATTTATTTAAGTCTCAACATAGTTGATTAACTTAGGTTTTATTAACAGCTTTGATTCGGTTCGCTATATATTTCGAATTAAAAGATAAAGAAGACAAGCACTCTTATCGCGTAATATTTAATATATAATTATTATATTATTGGATGCGTGTTCTATTAAAAATAGTCTAATTCTAAGGTAAATGGTAAGTTTTAGACTACTCATTTTGATAGCTAATTATGAAATATACGATGTTTGCTGAAGTTATAATATTAAGCTACTAAGTAAGCAAATTGCTTTAAACTTAGAATTCTATCTCCGAAGGGATACCTGCAGAGCTCCATGCACTTTATAGTGATTGGTAGTGAGTTCGTATTATAATTTAGCCTTGTAAGTCTAACCTCGTCAATCCATCAATTACTTAACGTCAGATTGCATTTGTGCATACGGTATCTTGTAAGCTCCTCCCATGGGAGTCACGCATGCGTAAATTGTGCCCGTATACGGTTATAAAAGCCGCCGCACCAAGGCGTAGAATCATTCCCGCCAAGATATACGGAAATATAGGTTTAGTATTCTGGGGTTGAAAAGTTTTATAAGTTTCAGTGATATTGGTTTTTTCAACGTAAGTATTCATTTTCTCATAGAAACAACTCTTTATCATCTAGCGTATAGTACATAATTATTTTATGTTTTATTTCGGATAGGTTTATTAATTATTATTTATGAGCAACGAAAAATCTTCGAAGACGCTTAGGCATAGATAATTGAAATACCTGATGGATGGTCATATATTTAAAATAAATGTTATCCCCAAAAATAATTATAAAAAATTTAAGAAATTCGAATCTATATATCAAAATCTTATAGTGCCAGTATGTAAAGTTAACATAAAATGTCTAAATAATTCGGTGAGTTTAACAAAAAAATTATTTATAATGTAAGGCAGGCTTTTTGAAAACGATTGAATCTGTCAAGTTGCTTTTTAATTCGATAGTCAATGATGGTCTTTCCAAATAATTTACTATCCACGTAGATGTATCGTTAGAAAGTTTGTGAGGTTCATTAATAGATGTTCTTATATTAATTCAATGTGATATCGGCTTAGTCCATTAAAATGGATCACTTAATAGTAACTATGACGTGCAAGATAAGAGTACAAAACGTATTAAATTAAGATTCTGCTTATAATATCTTTAGACTAGGTCTTACCTTCGTTTCATTTGGCGTTCTTGAAAATACTGCATAAAAATAATGTTTGTATTATTTATAATTTTTGTGCCTGAAATTTTAAAAACTACGTATTACAATATGATTATTCTCGGTTTTAGATGAGATTTAACAATCGGATTGGTATGAAGAAACCTCGGCCCTGCTTTGTATTAACAATCACGGTCGTTTTTGCCTTTTCTTCTTACTTGACGGAGGTAAAAATTTATTTGATGTGTATTTTAATATAAAAATGATATCATTTTTTTAAGTTTCTCTTGTTATTGTAGGTCAATGGTTTGCCTACTGAAAGCTCTTCCAACCCTTGGCCTTCATTCCCTCGTAGGAATGTAGCTGCTCTTGCACGAGATGGTTATCTTAAAAGCGTCGCAAACAATTACAAAAGAAGTATTTCCACCTTAGCTAAAAATGGAATGCTCCCTACATACAGAGCTCCATATAGTGACTCGGACCAACAGACACAAGAAGAAGACGAAGCTCACGAAAAACGAAATTTAGCTTCAATCGCTCGCCTCCGAAGCTACTCAACTATGAAGAGAAATATTCAAGCATTAGCTCGAGACGGCTACCGATTTGGTAGAGGACAATACAGTCAGTCGAGTGAGAAACGCAATATCGCAGCCTTAGCGCGCAACGGATTGATACATAAGAGAGACGAGTTACTTGGAGATGAATACTATTTACCATTCTACCAAAACCCAGTTCCTCCGCTATCGGAAGTCGATGGGCCTTACGATTTTAATGAAATCTATGATTATCAACAATCTTTGAATCCTGATATGTACGCGCCTATACAACAAGCCGTCAAGCGGAGTGATGTCGGTTCTGCAGACGTTGAAAATGTGAATCAATTGGATAGCGATGCTAACTGGTATTTTAAAAGAGGAGTCGTCGGAATGCCGGTGCATGGTTTATACCGACCTATGTTTATCGATTCTAATGGAAATCAGCGTAACAAGAGATCTATATTTTCAATCCCCGATGTCATCGATCATAACGACATTTCTCCTGATGAATACGACACTGAAAATGAAGATAAACGTTCCGTTGGTAAGTTATTTATTCCCATAGGTGATTGGTGAGCTATTACTCTTATTGAATTCTATTTACTGTTACAGATGAAGAAACGCTAAACAATTTTGAGAAGCGACATATTGGTTCGCTAGCTCGCTTAGGTTGGTTACCGTCGTTTAGATATTCGGGAGGACGGTACAGTAGGTCAGGCAGAGCTAGGTTTCTAATACCTAGTGAAATGGAAAGGTCTCATATTTTGGTGATACACTTTATCGGTGTTTAGTGTGTGTTAGAGGGGTTTTATTAATGTTAGGATTAGCGTCTGCTTTTAACTGTGCATCTGATTAGGAAAGACAAGCTAATTGCAGCATGATCGACCAATGCTGAATAGGTGAAATATTGTTAAACGATGTATAACCGACTTCAATGATATCGTTTTTAATTGTATTTAGAGAAATTCTTGTCATACGTCAGTTTTAGTCGTTTTTTGGTATTTTACGTAAATAATGTTGTGAACCTCATGCCATCTAATATGAAGTTATTTTGAGGTCGGTTGAAAGAAAACAGTGCACATTTTACTCTGCATATCGGTGTCTTAGTGATATTAGACAAACATTAGATTAAAATTACTATTAAAATATTAGATTAGCGTTAATGGAGCATGGAATAGAGATTAGATGTTTAGAGCTTATCAGAAAATCTTGTTGTCGGTGTTTAGAAAACGTTACTACTTAGAAAATTATTCTGAAGACCATATTTTTTAAAGTTTGGTTTATTTTTTCAGGAAGCATACCTTTGACGAGAATTTCGGGTCTGGGTGAGTAACAATAAAATTGTATTATGTTTGCTAACATTTTTTACATACATAAGTAATTCACTCTAATTTGCCGTATCTGTGAGAAGAGACTACAGCCTTTCATTTGGCGGCATTCTGACATACACCTTTTGATCCTTCCAGTGATATCAATGTATTAATAAAGAACGTCATTTTGTCGGTGCTCTTAACAATCCGTGTGCGTTATATTGTTGGGTTGGGTTGGGTTTCGAAGTTTTCAATGCGTACTGTGATACAACTAAATAATTTAGGTTAAATATAAAGAATCACTGTTTCGAAAATCTTTTTCTATATTCTAGGCAATATCTCTCTGATTCCGAAGCTAGCTCATTCATCGATTCAAACAACGCCGACCTACCGCCGCCGTCAGTATCTGCTCACACGCACCCGACAGGGCGCTACCTCCACAGAACGCTGAACGATCTTCCTAACGACATCCCGAATTCTCGCCCCAATAAATCCAAACTTGATGACCCCTTCGATAAAAACCGCTGGCAACATAACAAGGCTCTACCTAAATTCTACTATTTCCGCTCCCTCAAAGTACCGTACCATTCATCCGGAAAACGTTATCTGGTTCTTCCGGCGGTAGACAATATACTTCTGAGGAAAACTTACAACAATAGCTTGCCGAGCCGACGTAAAAATCAGTAGCTATGCCGATGTCCGCTGGGTGAAGCCAAGATACGAACTTAGAGAAATATCTACGGTTTTAAAAGCAAACACTTAAAGAGTAGCCTCAATGCTTCTTCGAAATCTCTTTAAGCTTTAATCTTGTTCACACCAACGGATATACTGTGGCTCTAAATATAAAAATGAATTACCTAACGCAGGGATCATGGACAGATCACAGCTAGACAATAATCTAGATAATATTAGAAATTATTTTAAACAATGTTGTGATATATTTTTGTGAACAGTTTATGCTAGCGGTTCCTATCGGGTCTCTTTTTACAAAACGACTTTGGCCAGAACATGTCTTAAGAATATTAATAAAATAAGTTAGATTAGGTTTTGAGAATGTTGTCAATCGCAAATATAAATCAAAACAATTAGATAGATAATTAAATTGAAATTTATCTATTACAGTTTAAATAAATTTATGGTTAAATTAACTTGTGCATTAACAATTTTTTGTAAACAACTTTATTTATCAGATCTAAAACATTGGCTGAAAATTATAGAAAATGTCTAGCGGTCTCTTTATTGACTAGAATTAGCTGTGTTTGACAAATAATTGACAATCTTTTTTTAAATAAATCGTTAAGTTGTTAAATACATGTAATTACTGCTTTAAATTGAGCTCTTAGATCTCTATCTACTGATAATTTTTCGACAATAAATAAACTTATGCGACCACAATTTGATAATAATTAAAATATTTGACAAAAATTTACTACTTAAAATTTCTCTTCCTTAGACTCTACTAAAATTATATTATATAACCATACATACTAAGATTGTATTGTATTTTAGATTTTATGATATTTTATTGTAAATAATATAGTTAATAAATAATAATCACGACTAAAGTGTTTCATTCTATACTCACACACATGTTACCTAATTCTACTTTTTCTTTGCCTACTGAGATTCAAATAATAAACTCAAAATCATATAAATATTTTAATTTTTAATGCATTGGTTTCTATAAATGACTTTCCGGAATTATGTCTTATGTTATTAGCAATAGATTTCCTGAAAGATAAAGTTATGTTTCACTTTTTCTTTATGTAGTGTATGTCTATTATTTATAATTAATACATAATTAATTAGATTATTATCAAATATATACCTTCTTTTATGTCAATGCGGTGTTATTGCAAGAAGAGTTAGGTGATGATACACAAAGTCCGTCATTACAGTACGGGAGTAATATTCCACATTTAGTATTGATGCTCACGTTGTTTACTAAACAAAGTCTTTGAGAATTACAGCCAGAACAGGAAAGGCCGGGCTAAAATAAAACCAATCTTACAAATAATCTCGTAAGATACGATAAACGACATTATAACATTTTCCAAAATCTAATGAATGTGGAAAATATTTTTTTAAGATATAACTAAGGTTACTTCGGTGTCGTTAGTTTGTTCTGAACTACCAACGAATCTCAAAACTCGAGTGACCTCCTCCAGAAAACTCAAAGATAATGTCAAACTAAAATATTAATAATATTATATCTTAAACAATCAAGTAACTACTAAACCGACAAATGGATAAGCAATTTCACAACGTGTTTTGGTCCCCCGCGGGGCACCCTTGGTCCAGCCGCAAATACATGGGAGCGCTACCGCACTCGCCCAAAGCGTCCGGTTAGTTTTAATAGCCAATAAGCTAAAAACGCGAACGTCAAACAAAAAATACTTGCTTTTTTTTTAAACACTACGTCGTACGTAATTGATTACTATGATATTTCGAATCAACTTGTTAATGGTGGAAGTAGGAATAAAGGTATAGAAATGTTCTTACTTCAGCAGTATAATTGCAACTCCCTAATGTGGGCAGGGAAGACAAAAACCTTTCATGATGACTCAAGCTCCGGTTGTGATCGCGACGTTGTGGTCGGAAGCCCCAATAACTTGGATATCTGTATCTGTTGTTATTGAAGTTCCCATTATCCTCTGCAAAAATTAAGTGAACTGCAAGCTGGAATTATAGACTTTATATGATTATAAATCGAAGAACTGAATATAATACTCAACGGACTTATTTAATTAAAATTTTATCATAAAAGTAAGAAATTACGATTCTAAGGTTATGTTAAAATATCAAGGGAAAATACAGTAAATATTGTTAACTTTTATCATTATTATTTTAAGGGTGATATTAACTAATCAATTTTTAAAAATATAAGCGTTAAAAATAATATACTCTACGAATTATAGAGTAATTATTGCTATATTCCCTTTTCAGAACCTTCAGTCGTATAGTTTATTTTATTTTTATGCGTAAATTAATAAATCTTACCAATGCTGTAAATATATAAAAACTTGTTTTATTGAATATCATTCTGTAGATGTTTATTTAGCCAGATAAAAAGAAGTAGAATGTGAGCAGCATAAATTAGATTTGTTATTAATACTTGGATAATATAATAGGAAATGTTATTTAAATCAAAGTCGTGCGTTATGCTTATTGCGTATCTGTTTAGGTTTTATAATAATGTAGTGTTATATTATATAGTTACACGTTACATTTGCATATTTCGCTTCTCATCTAAGTATTGTGGGGTGTTATGACATGTCCGTCTGTCTGCGTGTAATAGTGTAGCTATCAAATGAATAGGCCGATTTTGGTGAATATTTCTTTGATTTCAAAGCTGACATAATTAAGATGGTTCTTAGCTATTATTTGTGCAGTAGAGATTACATAAGCACGACGATATGTTATTCTCTTTCATTTGAATTTTTGTAGTTATGTTTTGAATGAAGAAAGAGAGATTTGAGTTTTTAAATAATTTATTTTTCAATTGAGTTGCTTAGTATAAGTAAATAAATGATGTAGCACGTTATATTTACTGTTTTAAGTAAATTTTGATGACATTTTTATTGTTGAAATATGCGTTTACGCATTGAGCCCAGCGCGGAGAAATTTGATTGCAAGCTCAACAAATAATGTAATAATATATTTTTTAACATAAGTGACATATCTAGTTCACTGTTTTCTATTCATTTCCTTTGAAACTATGATGTAGTCAGTCATGTCATGAATATTAAGTTCAAAACTGTACATAATAATTTCCTAAAAAATCGCATAATAAGGAAACTATAAACATGCCTTAGCCAATAGCTTCAAGATGTCATATTATTTCGTAACATATACAGAATCTTCATTACTTATATTAGGGTTAATTTAATGTTGCATTACGATTTTAATTATGTCTTTGATACTTATAAGACGTTTCTTATTCTAAATACTTGTAAACGTGTGTTATGAAAACGGAGAGTATATTTTATGATATTACTTTTACTTCCGCAACCGCCAAAATTTAAAATTAAATAGAATTTTATGTGTTTATAATTATAAAAATAAAATATTTTCAAGATAAATACATATTAAGATGAAGTTGTAACTAGTCTAGATTTAAAAATGTAACTACATAACTATTATTATCGTAATCCAAGCATTCGGCGTTCTTTAAGAATTTTAATTTGATATTATTTTTGATGATTCTTGGTACAGAAGTACATAGGAAAAACAACTATTGAATCATTTTATCTGGGATATTGCCAGTAGATATATCTGTACTTTAAAATTAATTAAGTTTTTTTTAATGTCAGCCCTTTTAAAGCAAGAAATTATCATATAAATTATATGTATAATTAAGCATTTCAGTGTAACTAAATTTAAAGCTGTACTTATTTTACTGAATAACATTTAGAGTTTTTTCATTATTATGAGAATTGGTAACTTAGTTGTGAATTCTAATATTCTTTGACCTATAAATAAAGGGTTTCCACTTACATAAAGCTTTAACGACATAATGAGTAATTATATAATTAGCACTTTTAAATCTATATATATCAAAGATAGTCATGTTACACTATTTATAACTCAAGAACCACTGAACAGGAGATGGATATAGGACTTTACTTAGGATACTTTTTATCTTTATTATTTGTGGTTTTAATTCTCTAGATGACCCTAGTGGAATTGGTAAGATAACATGACCAATAACGAATCATTAAAATACTTGATATTTTTAATTTTTATGAACCTAAAAAAATATAGAATTTAATAAAATCCAAAATCGGCTCATTTATTGCTTCTAAGGCGGAACGTACTTTGTTTCACGTTTAAATATTAAACGATACAAATCATTAAATACAATGATAAGATGTTTATTTTATTTTTTAATATAATTTTAACAACTAAACAAACAAACTATTTAAAATCATTTTAATATAGTATTTATTTATGCATTGGTTTCAACAAATAAAAAGGCGTGTAGAACAGGCTGCCGTTAAAAGGATCTGAAAAAAATACAATTCAATAAATATCTTACTTTTACAGATAGCTAGTTAAAATGAGTTTTGTTTCGTGATCGTAACGTAAGTATGATACATACTGCTAAGGTATTTTATACGAACCTGAACTCTTAAGAACTGCTTGTACTGTTGCAAGAAGCACTGGGAGAAGATTGACAAGCTCCACCCACACAGTAAGGTTGGAAACGGTTACAACGGAAGCTTACACTAACGTTGTTTGCTGAACACAATTTCACTGTGTTGCAGTCACCACAAGAGAAACCCGCCTGAAAAAAAAAATTGTTTTTAGTAACACAAGTTAAATAGTGCTATTTCGAAATCACAACCAATATAGCCTAGACTGGCCTAGACTGACAAAACACTATGAAATTTAAGTCGTTATAATGTCTATTACACGTAATTTTAATCGTAAAGTAATGTAATAATCTGGTTATAAAAGAGTAATAAAAGAGCTATTGGTAGAAACAGACACAAAAATGAGTCCTTACAATAGATGTAGGATGTGTTAGCATTCATCGGATCAAAGAAATATTATGTCGATCGATGATTTGATATGTGAAAAAAAATTAATATTTTTTAATATGCCATACTAAGTTCAAGTTAATCATACTTCAGTGTTGTAATTGCAGCCAGAAATAAGAGGAAGGAATGAGAAAGGCGGTCTACGGCGTTCGGAAGCATTTCCGTTTCGGTGGAAGGTTATGCTCCAACGGTCACGACCACCTTCGTGATGGTCCTGAGCATCTTCAGCGAATATCACATGAACTGCAAGCTAAAAGAACATTATATTAGTAATTCTTCCACAAATTCACCGTCTTTTACGTAATTGTATATTTTTCGCAACAAAAGTACGACAGTTGTCTTTAAATAAAATTGTATATGGTAACCTAAAAAGATCTAAAAATTAAAATAAACACGCTTTTAAAGTGTAGATTTGTGTGCAATTAGATTTCCTTAATCGGATTTCCGCATGTTTCTTTATGGATATCTAAAATAATAAATAAAACATTTTTAGCTTAGTAAGTATATTATATCTATAAAAATTATAGTAAATATATTTACCAGAGCAGTAAGCACCAAGAAACACAAATTTCCGGCAGACATTGTACAGTTGAGTTTAGTACTTAGTACAAACACGGAAACTAGAAAGTGTGGTATCTCAAGATACGATCAACCTTAAATACTAGTTTTTGAAATAGAACAATATAATCAATTTACATGTAGGGCTGAACATTTAATTGTTTCATATAATATTTATCGTTTATTATTTTTATAATTTGGTACTACGCACAAATCGCGTCTACGCCTGAAATACTCCCCCACAGCTTTTAGCTTCATATCAGTTTTAAAGAATTAGTAATCTTAAATTATTTTTAAAAGAAATAGAATAGAAAGAAAAGATTTAATAAGAAAAAGCTTATATATTTCTAGATTGTTTGCAGCTGTGTGTTTGTACAAATAATATTATTTTGAAGGCTTTGATTTAATTTGATTTTTTCCTATAAAAAATCCCTTTCGGATATTCTCAAGGAAATTCCACTGTAATACTGTGTAATGTGCCCATAGAGATTTGCAACTTAAACTAGATTACCAGCCCTAAAAACAATTAAAACTCAATAAGAATTAGCATTACAAGTATATAGTGCACCTTTAGATATTTTCAGTGGAATTGTATTCGCATTTCTATGTTCAGGGTTATTACTAACACGTATCAAATTCAGGCACAGGTTACATAAAGGACTATTATTGATAAAAATAATAACATTATTGAATGTTGTTTCTTTTTCTCCATATAACATAATTTAAAAATGTCTTGATCCTTTATCAGAATCTCGTATCCTAATACCTTATTTAATAGAGTTTTTTTTTATATTATTTAAATGCTGGAAATATTTTTGCTCATTCTATAAAAAGACGAACAATAAAAATATTTCGTATTTTTACTACATTTTAAACTATATTTCTTTTGATATTATATTAAATATTTGAGTTTTATGTATAGAATAGAAATTGTAAGTGTCTAGCCATAATAATTGGTAAAATACCTGATATAAAATGAACAGGTTTTCATAAATAATTGCTAAGAATCATCTCGATCAAACAATAAAAAAAAGAGAAATTGGCCCATTACTTTAGGAGCTACGATACAAATAATATTTATAATAGTGTGTGTTCCGTGGTTTTTTTGTTATATATCAGATTATAAAGTAGACGAAGTTTTTTAGAATTTCCTTCCAATGTCATTTTCGTAAAAATAAATTCATTTAAATCAGTTCAGCACATAGGTGTCAAAGCGTAACAAATCAAATCACTTTTATTTTAATAACAGTAGGACTAGTGAGACTGACGTTTTGTTATAACATAATTATACTTAAAAATACTACTAAAATTAACTAAATTTTAATATAATCATTGGCAGGTGAACATGGAACCAATAGTTTATTTTGTCTTAAAAATATGATATCCTTATTTCATCAATGATGTCCTACGGATGTATTAATTTTATTTCGAACATTCTGAGTAAAAATATCTTCAGTTAAATTAATATAATATTTTTCCCGAAATTTTCTCGATGAAAATTAAACGTTTATAATACTTTTTGATAACTTTGTTTGTAATTGACTTTGATACTGGCGCTTTTAGGATATTTTTTGGAAAATCAGACACGTTAACATTGATTATGTAAGCTATAACTCACACTAAAACTACGGAAATTGAATTGACTTTGCGCCGAACTTTTATTATAGACTAAAAAACGATTGGAATTGCTATACTGCATGTATTTTTACCACTCTTTTACGCTCCTTCTTGTATTTACAGCTAAAGAAATGATAATTTCATAAAAAATACATTACTTTACAAACAAAAAGAACCAGCAATGAAGCATGATAACAAAAACACTGGACTAACATGATGGAGCGAAATAACGATAATAAAACTTTTTAATAATATGACTTTTTTTTAGTCGGTATCGATTTTTTTTCCATCCCTTCATCAAAGGTGTTATTAGCACTATCACCTGTCTTCGTTTTCGGTAGCAGTCCCCAAACAACCTGTATAGATCAATGTAGTAACGTATATGAGATTATTTGCGGACTAGGCATTATTTATTTAAATTAATTAAATTTAAATGAACATTAAACATAAAAATAAAAGCTAAAATAGTATCAAGAAGTCACTAAAGTTGATGTAGGTACATGCCATATTTATTTTATCCATGACATGATCATATGCAATTTTTTTATATATATTTACATAATTAATGTTTATCCGTGTCCTTTCAACTAAGGGTGTTTTAATACGTTAATAACACAAGTGTCTTTTATGTATAAATGTCTCTTAGTATCTGTAAGTTATAATTAATTAAACATCATCATGATAAATAGTCTAGGTCAAGAGAAAAGTAAACTTAGGAATATTAATAGTATAACAGTTATCCTATAAGCACTAAAGGAATTAATTGACCAAATGACAGTATCTAATCGTATCTTTGTGGATAATAAGTCAGAGAGTAAAAAAGTTTTTTAAAATCATAATGTTTATTAACTTGTTAATACAGATTATATGTAACGTCGTATTTAACCGTTAAATATTAGCCAGTAACGGTAGAGTTCAAGCACTGAGCGCCAGGAACAAATGAGCAACGTCCACTGTTGCAGTATAGTGTACATCTTCGTAAGATTCCAACATTATTTGCACGGCAGGTCAGGGCTTGGCTACAACCAACGCAGGATAAGCCAGGCTGAAAAGA
>JAOSYY010000015.1:2572690-2584311 GCA_025727935.1 Hebomoia glaucippe
CGAAAACTTATTTAATAAACGATCTTAGTCTATTATTTTCTGGATATTCGAAATGAAACTAATTTATTTAATAGCTAATACAGGTTGGACCTGTCGTTATCTTTTCTTAAATGAATCTCACTGACAAATTTTAAGAAATATTTAGAAATATTGAATTATGTGGTACTTACGATATAAATAACAATTCGAAGTATTTTCTGTAATTATAATGAGATATCTGGATTATAAAACTGTCCAGTGTTGTAAATTGCTGGACGCATTTAATTCGTTTTCATAACAATCTGCAAATATCGTAAACGTTTTCGTACAATTTTATTGAACGTCGATCGTAAACTGGTATTAAGCCTTACATTTTAAAATAATTTGAACGTGTTATTTCATCTGTTTTTAGAAGTAATGCTAGATTAAAATATATATTTATTATTGGGTGTCCCATCACCCGTTTTAATTTTTTATATTCACGATGATGATGATTAATTTATAGTATTATAAGTTACTCCATATAACATTACCTATATGCTTGTGAAAGTTGCGTCAAAATCGATCTAACATACGGCTATTAGCCATAATAAACAGACAGACAAATATTTCATAAATTATTTCCGTTTTTTGCGTTTAGAAAAAGGTGTAATTTTTAAAATATAAACGAACATTTCAATTCTATTTATACGCATTAATAGGAATTCGTAGATTTTTGTTTTCCCCCAATTTTTATCAAATTCAATCTAAATAACGAATTTTCAGATCAGTAAACCAAATAATTTCTATACTCCTTGCAGTGAGATCAAGTACGTACTCGACGTGATGTAGGTACCCATTGACGGAAGGAATTTTCATTTAATCCTAACATATATCCTTTCAGACATGTTAGTGTTCTTCCTTTTAATTACATTCTTTTCTCTGCAATCATTGTAAAATCTAGCTTTCACTCATATAACATCTCGTATAATTGTAAAACTATTGCTTAGTTTAATCATGTACTTCTTATATAGGCATCAACAAGAGGCCTTGGTGGTAATAGGATACTTACTATAATTACTTACCATTGTAAAGATATCTTGATGCTAATATTGTAGTGACTAAGACAGTTTTCGCATCATTCAATTTAACACATTTGTTAAATTGAATGTTAATTGAATTGATTTTGATCATTTGCACAGGAAGGCAAAAGTGTATACAGTTCACCTGATGGAAAGCGATTCCTATCGCGTATAGACGCCTCCAAGATTAGGGAATCTAGGAGATGCGTTGCCAAACCTAACACCTTAGCTATATTAAATTAGTTATTATTTAAAGATGTTCTGCTGCTTATTTTAATTTTGGTTATCCGGAAATTCATAGATAGAAGGCGCAACGCGCACAGCACTTCGAGACATTTCCGGCCATGAACATATATAGTACTCGTATATATATGTAATACCAAAAAATTGTCATATAGTTTTTATATACTCTTAAAAATACCTACGCCCACAGTGTTATCCTATCCAGTGGTATTAAAGAAACAATAATAAGAAAATAAATTATTTTAAGAACAACGCTAACTATCAAATGCGCGAAGTTTATGAAATGTGAGTTTTTAGAATTTTTCCATTTTTCGAATTTCTCTATTCTCTATCCTAAAAGTAAACATAAAAATTTGATTGATTTCGGTAAAAGCGGTCTCAAATATAGCATGACTAAGGAAAATAGGAATTTATTTTTTATATATGCAATATACATGGTCATAGTAATCCACCTCGGTTATTACCGTTTATATAAGGAAATTTGTATAATTAACTTCAAGCGTTCATTTAGATATAGTCGCACTTGAACATGTTATGGATATTGAAATTTTTTCTATTACTAAACGAGGTTGTTTATTTACAACAGAAAGTCAATAACAACTTAGAAGTAATTAATTAAAATTTTACGAAGCAAATTGTTTACGGACCTAATTACAACTTAAGTAATGAAAACATATATTTCATAAATCAAAGTTTTATTAAAATTTGTTGTTACAAAAATATAAATCTGTGTTTGAACGAAATAATTGGTCTAAGAAATTTAAATAACAATTTGCGGCAAAGATACAAAGAAATCATTTTATAAGGTAATGTAGAAGATTATAAGTTATGTAAGCTTATATTTAAATTTATGCGGTAACTGCGGGTACGGCTGCAACTGGAGTTTCCACAGCACATTCGGTACTGGGAGTAGCAGAACATTCACCCAGATTACAGTAAGGCAGAGTTGGATCGTTGCAAGGCCGTTGAATGGCGCCGATTTTGGTACATATCATTTTAGTGTTGCAGTCTGAGCAGGTTGAACCAATTGTGGTGCACGGTTGCCACTGGGGAATCCACGGTAATTGGGGTACCCACGGCATCCAAGCATTAGCTTGCCCAGCTGGTGGACCTTGAACTGCTCCACCCCAGCCAGCTGCAGGAATAGCGGCAGCTACTGTTACCTATGTATACGTTAAAATAAATTTTATAATAGGTATAATAATTGTTTTAAATTATCATTTAATTTATCATTAATTAAAATATATATAGTTACGTGAACTTGAATAGTTTTGCTACTATACAGATATAAAGTTAAAAGGAAAGTCTAAATCCATTACAGAAAAACTTACCAGTAGACAAAGACTAAGTACAATTGCTGACGACATTTTTATCCTTATTTCAGTTCACAAACTTTAATATTCAAATGAATAATGCCTTAAACTCTCCCGAAGACGCTTTTATATGTCTTAATGTTTGTTATCGGCTTATAATGAACAACCAAAACAGATACTGAAATGGTTTTTCCATTGGAAACAAACATGATACATCTGATAATACATCTTATCTAGAAAGTAAAGTTTGAGAGGGGGTTTTGTCTGTGAAGGCATCCTTTGAATCCCAATATAACTCTTTTTCCTTAGTAAGCTATCTTTTAAAAATCAAAAATACGTTCCCGAAAAAGAGCTTTATTAAAAGTATAAAGCTATCAAAGAATATTCAGGATTATAACATCAAATAGAATTATATAAATTATTTTTGGCAGCAAAAACAGTAGACGGGCGATTCTGTTGGTGTAGACGAAAAAAAACCTTGCCTTGCACAGAAGTGTCATGCATTTCCACTTATAATGAATTTTTAAATTAAATAACCATTTTATTCATAAATGTTTCGCAGGAATAACTAAAGATAATACTTAAAATTCCGTCCGGCTCACATAGCAGAATAGATGAAAAGGTCCTAAAGTACTGTAATAAGCGATTCAATTTCGGTTATAAACCAAATAAATATAATTTTGTTTTTTTAATGATGTTACATGATTGAATTATCACCTATCATACATATAAAATTTATTAAGGCAATCTTGTGCCCTTCTGTCCATAACACCCTAAAATGACTTACAGTAGAAAAAACCTAAACATTTACAGGGCAAGAATATTTAATTTAATGCTATAAATATTATCATTGAAATAATACTATTTTGCTATCTCTACCATCTGTGTGTAGAATAATAATTATCATTTTGTAATCATGTTTATGAGACGGCAGCTATTTTTCTTAGGATTTTCCCAGAACAACAGCGAGATGTTATTAAACTTTATTTACACATTTTGCTAGTAAAACATTTCCACGATTTTATCAAGTATTCGAAGATTAAAGAAAATGGAAAATCCAATTAGGTTATATCAATATTCTTTATTATTGTGTATGCTCTTATATATAATTCTACAATTTAAAAATAGAACTCCGAATAAAGAATCTCGGTAGATTTGATAGAAAGATACCATGACCAGAATTAATTGACTCTATCAATGAATACTTAATACATTTTTTTTCATGTATGATTTTAATTATTTATTATTTCAGCGGTTAAGAATGCGCTGCCGATATTATCTTTTCAGAATCATATCAACATCCGGAATCCATAGATTGAAATGTGCTCATATATTTTTTTATCTTGATGAAACAGTATTCTTCCTTATATAGCGACTATTACACAAACGTATAAACTTTCCATGTACTTTCAGCCATGAAATTAAATCACTTTCAGGAATCATGCAATGACTTGCAAATAGCCAAGTTTTCGTAATATTTAGAATAATTTTTAATAAAATTTTCTTGTGAGAAAAGTTATGGTACCACAGCCATAGAATATAATTAATTATTCAATAATGCTTTGTCGACCTCATTTTTTTGCGAACGTATGAAAATTTATGTACTAAAGCCCTACACTTACTTCACATTATTTCTGTCTTTTAATAACGCTGTCATAGACGGAAATTCGTTCTTCTTTTCACTCGATAAATAATATTCAAATAAATGAAATTAACTTAGGTACTATTAAAACGACGACAAATTTAGATTTCTTATTATCATATTTCACCGATAAATAACGATGATGTTTTTTATTTTTATTCGTTGTTATATCTTATGGAAATTTTAGAATTTCGATATATTGTCACTTGACTCATCAAACTAAGAATAGCCGGCACTCATAAGTGATATCTAAAATAATCTTTAAGTAGGTAAGTCTAAGAGATACAATACGAAATTTAGTCATATTGATTGTTATTTAAGTTTATAGTTTATTTCATTTATAAATAATTTGTTAGTTCAAATATATAGAATTCCTATACAATTTTTTAGTGATTCTTGTAACAATTTAAAACACATTAATTTATTATGATATTCCAATTTAAACTTCATTATGTTCTATTAATGTTAATTTTTTGATACAATTGATTAAAAAATATTCTTTTAACATTCTTTTTTGAATAAGTAACAAATTTGGTAAACGCCTGCAATTTTTTACCGAGCAATTTATACTTCGACGAAATTTTGATTGGTAGTATATTGTCTTACACCCAATAATATAAATTTATTAAGCGGGAATATAACACGTTTTATCTATAAAAGTGATTGAATAATTTTGATACTTATTTTGAAACTCAATTATTTCTATTGTACTCTTAATAATGCATATTTACGGATACGAGATTTTCTTGTTGGTTTAGTAAAAAGTAACAATGTTTGATCTAAGCTTAGTATTACGTATGCATTAGCTCTTATCAGTGGTTCACGTGATAAAAGAGCTCTGAGTAATATTTTACCATATTTTATAATTTAGGTTTTGGGTGTTTACCAAAATATCAATTGTTTTATTAAAAATTCAAACGTGTTTCTTTAATTGTTACATTATATGTAATATGAATACGACTTACTATAATGTTATTAATAACATTATACTAGCATCTACACGCAGCTTTGCTCACGTTCATGACGATTTTGTGAATCACTTATATATAGTTCTTTCATAAATTTATCCAATGTACAGACACGCTGATCCTACTAATGTATTATGTGTATATTATATTTTTGAGAGCCATCAATAGAAGAAAAGAAGCTTGTACATTGAACTTGAGCCTCAGTCATATACCAGTAAAAGTGATGTCTTGTTAAGCCATTTATTATCATTTCGAGTAATTGTTACCTTATTTTATAACAAACCGCACTAAATTATTCATTTTTCAATCATCAATTTTATCATAAATTGAAATCCCTGTGAAGCGCACAGTACGGATACTTGTGTACAGTGATAATGTGCGTGATAATTTTTAAGACCATCTGGGCTTATATTATTATATACGTATTCAGACACTTAAGTCTATTTAATTAATCTTTACTGAGATTGACATAGTTAACACCGACATAATATATAATCGAAGTCTAAAAGAGAACATAAAATTAGATTATATACTTGTTTAATATCAAAAAAATAAAATATAATATCACAATAATGATGATAACTAAAACAAATATATATATTATGACGAGATTAGTGTCTAAGTTATGTCTAAATTATTCCTTATAACATTAGCTGTGTACTCTTATCAAAATAAATTTAGCATATGCGTAGGTGGTATAAGCGGAGATAATTTGAAACAAACAACTAGTTATGAATTGCATAGTTTTTTCGTCACTGTATCGCATATAGTTTCACATGTATTTAGAAAAGAACTGTAGTTTTGATTACGAATACTATACAAAATAACATTTCATTATCATATCATGAGTTATTTATTCAATATAACACTCTGGTTTTAATTTTACGTGTATAATTTTTATGACTAATTATGTATATTGATAATTATCGAAACACTTTTCAGAAACATGATTTAATTAATTATTTTCAGAGGTTTTCAAAGGAAAGTTAAAAGATGAACATTGTTTTTTTTTAAAAAAAAAATATATGTATTTTATAAATATATAACATAGCTTCACTTAATAAATAATAAAATAATAGATGCAAAAGTCAGAAGGTTTCTTTTTCTGCGGCCCTAACCATCGGTAGCTTGGGCCAAGCTCCGCTACTGGTGGTTTTCCAGATTAGGTTTTTATACTATTTTTATTTTTGTATTTTACTTTTATATCTGTTTTATAAAAAACCTAATTGAGAAAATAAATATATGAGAGAGTAAATAAAATAAAATACAAATACGAAAAAGAATTTAATATCATCCCAAAGACAGAGACATAGATGGTATATGGTAGCGTAAATAAGGTTAAGGTAAATATTATAATGCCGTTGGAGAATCATACGAGACACCTAACGTCATTAGTTGACTGCAAAGGTTGGGTAATATATCTAATGTTTGTTTGTTCGTACAAACAATTTCAGATAACGTCAACATCAAATCATTTTAATAATTCTTTCGGTTGTTCCATTTATAATTTGAATTAAGTTATTTTTAGAGTGGAAACCTCACAAATTCAAACAATTGCCAGTAAAACAGACCAACCAAGTTCTAACGATTTTGTACGTCACCTTCATTATTTTTTTAAAATAAAAGTATCTCCTGTTATCCGTGTATGTCCGTGTTTGTCCTGTTTTCCTGTATGTCTATCAGTAAAATCCTATCTGAATCGAAATAGCCCGTTTTGCATGTACTCAGAAACAGTCTAACTTCCAAATATAACCAGAAAATTCAATTTTATTTTATACAATAGCTATCATTTTCCACACGTCCCATGTTCGAATTCTGAGTAAACATTTAATAACTGTTAGAATACAGAGTCATAGAAATGGTAAAAACTTCCAAAAATCGTGAATACATAATGCACTTTATCAAATCTATAACTAAAATGAACTGTCTGTTTGGGTTATAAATTTAATAGCTTTTTCTTAATACACTTAGAAGAATATTATATAATATAACATAAACACAATAAAAAAATATTTGTCTGTCGGTTTAGTTCGGCTCCGAAACAGCTGGATCGAGTTAGACGAAATTTTCACTGATAACATGATGATATTACATATAAAGCTTTGTGTCTTATATAATAACAAAAAAGTGTTATAACCCATTCAAACTAGTCCGCTACGTCGGGATTTTAGGGTTCACGAAAGAGTATCTGGCAGAGAAAATTCACGAATCATTTTAATTATTTAACAACAATTTTTATCATTAACTAACAACGTTACGCGTTTTTGGCCAAGTAATTAAAATTACTTGGCCAAAAATACCTGTAAAATTATTACATTCGTCATTAAAATATTTATGTAGTTTCAACTGTTCTTTATTTTATCATTTTTATCTTAACTTATTTTCATTTTAATTTCTAAAAAAATCCGAATATTACAAAATGTTCTGTTATAATAAATCATTTTATAAATTATGTCTTGGAATTTCTGTTATGAAAATACACAATTTGCTACGCTGGTACCAAAAATCTTATACTCGTGTATAGTCTTATAATTTTTATTAAAAGTCTAAAAATATGAGTCTTATTAAAACTCTCATTTTATATTATAAGAATTGCGAAAAAATAGTAAACATTATTAACATACTAAAACAAAGTCGATTCCGTAAACATAGACGTTAATTATTTGGTAAAAATAATTAGTTATGAGCGACGCTTTAAATGCCCAATTCTCGACGTACTTAAAAGACAATAAACAAAGAATGTACACAATGCTAATCTCTCAGATAAGTAAACCTTACAACCAAATATTATTACTTTATCTGACCTTGCTTTTCGACGGAGAAATTAATTTTTTTCTTTCTTAACTATGGTTCTAGGATTTGAATTAAACGATAGAGGTACTAAAAATTATGAGTAAAAATTTCTCATGCTTGCAGTTCTTTGAGCTATACCAATATTATTGAATTATTTTCAAACCACAACGAAAAAGGTTGCCATAAGTTTCGTATGGCTATTTTCTGCATTGTAACTGCTAAAAAAATGGGTCCATTTTGATGCGGAGTTATTTGTTTTAAATCAGAAATAATTAGGATGTTTGTTAGCCTATTATTATATTAAGTCTCGTGTTGATATTTTTAAATAAGCAAGTTTTTCATAGGTGTTGTATTAATCATAGGTCATGAAAAGTTGCCTGTTTTGAATTTCTTCGGTGAACTTTCAAACTCAAAAAATAAACGTTTTGATGAAATACATAGTATAGTATAAATAATCAAAAGAACTTTGAAAAAACTCACAGTTTATACTTATATTAAAACTGGTAAATTTAGCTTTGTACGCAAGACGTCTTCGATTCCAGCTAGTTAAAACTGTTCCTTGCTTAGGTTATTATATAATCTTAATATTTCACGCTTAAAATAAATCTTCATCAACGAAAACGATCACAAAATATCTATTTTATATGTAGTATGCGTCTATAATACACAACATCTTATATTTTATATTTCGTAAATAAGAAAAAAAACTAAATAATAAATAAATATTGTTGTATTTTATGAGTTAAAGTATTCTGTTCTTGCAAAAAAATGGGTAAATTCATTATCTTTGATTACTATAGCCTAATCAGGAAGAACGCGGCGTGTATGAGTCATTCTTTCTTAATCCCTAAGTGTAAGTATTTGAATATTATTGGAAATATCAAGGGAATATTTTAATGTTATAAAAGTGACATTTTTACGTTACAAGATCCGCATTTCCGATAACATATTTACTGAAAGTGTAAACATCCGTTGGTTATTATGGTACTTTCGTTTACAGCATTATGATATTACATTATTGTCATGAGTCAGTCTGCGAAAACATTTTGTTTGTCTTCTTATGCGTTACTCGTACTTATCACTTCGGGAGTCATTATCTTCCTTATCTCGACTAATTAGAAGCACAGTATATAAGGATTGTTAGACGGTTTTTTGGCACAAACAGAAACGATCGAGTCAAATGAAAGACAAGTTTTAGTTTAAGTGCGAACGAATTATATTTTTACGTACGAAATTATTAAGTTAATGTCACAATAATGAAGATAACGTTACTGCTCCTTATTGTAAGTACATATTATTTTTTATTTCTATGAGGATTGATTTTCCCTTATTATCTTCTTATTAGTTGTAGATATATCAAATACTTATTTTATACTTATATTTAAAAACATATTTTAAATGCAATTGTAATATTTTTAAAGAATGTTGCAAGAAGTTATTTTTAAAAATTAAATGAAACAGCTATTTTGTAAAAAAATAAAAAAAAATCGCGGCATGTCTCAAGGAAAATAGATATTAGAATAACAATGCTACTAAATATTTGGTAAACTGAAGTAGTATTATTATAATCTTTAAAGAGTGAAGTCTATAGAATTTTTTAAAATAATTTTCAGTTTGGTTGAATATGACGTTATGCATGAAATTACGGTGTTATGCACATATATGTATTAATTTATTGTAGTAGCTTGTACTTTGGTGACTAGGTATTTTTCAGTGGTTGTTAAACGAATGTCAATAAAGTTTTATAGACTTATTTTTATGTTTTAAGATTCTTATATTTTAAAAGATAAGAGCTCTGGTACTAACTGTTTATTTATTATGTTTCAGGTGGGCTTCTGCCTTGTTAGTGCAAAATATCTACCATATGAATCTGAGGGTTCAAATGGAATCTTACTAAGAGATAAAAGGTCTGATTCTGAAGAATCCAACTCATCTGTAGAACAAACTGATAGTAGTAGTGATGATGACGACGATTCATTAGAAAAGAAACTCAAAGAAAAAGAGGAAAAGCGCCGCGAGAAGGAAGAAAAATTGCGGAAAAAATTAATTGAAGACGAAGAAAAGGAAAGACAAAAAGAGGAAGAACGTCAACGAAAACTGAAGGAAAAACTTGAAAAAGAAGAACAAAAACTACGGGAGAAGATTGAAAAGGAAGAAAAGAAGCGTCAGGAAAAATTAGAAAAGCAAAGACGGAGGGAAGAAGAGCGCCAAAGGAAAGCTGAAGAAAAACGTTTAAAGGATGAAAAGAAAAGGCAAGAACAAGAATTAAATGAGCTGATGAAAGAGGCAATGGGACCACAGTCACAAGATGATAGTTTCCTTACAACTGAAGAGGAAAAATCTGTTGAACTAGAGGATGTTTGGAGAAATCACATTTATACGAAATACGGTTTAAATTTCGCTAGTAGTAGATTAGAAAAACAGGCGGCTTTACATAGATATATTCAAGAGGAATTAGGACTAAACTTGAACAGTACCAAGAGTGAACGCCGACAGGCTATTTTAAATTTGATTCAAACTAAATTACAAAATGATGCAGCTGAACGGGAAGCCATTCGCAAACAATTATTAAGTCAAGTGAATCCGATTACCCTACAAAATTTGCAGAATAGCTTAGATAAAGACATTGAAAAGATAAATAACAAAACTAATCTATTGAAAAATGTAACCTTGCCATGGGCTGTTCCAGTGCAACAAAAGCTTGAGGAAAAGAAAACCTTTTTACAGGGTCTTTCACAATTCTTGGCCAATATTCTTCCTACTTGGATGTCTGGAACTCAATCACAAAGTGATGTGCCTGTTAGTACACAAACGAGTGAAAGTGGTAATCAAAATATTGAATCCAATGCTAATGTTAATGTTCCATCGTCTACTGGAAATAACCAAGTGCCCGCTAATAATGAAGTTTCAAATGATATTATACCAAATAAACCTATAACAACTGAAGGCAATACGAATATAGGAGCTTATGGAAATGAAGTAAATACAGCTAGTAATGTCGTGACAGAAGGTTCAGAAATTGCTCAACCAGGTATTGAAAACAACAATGGAGTAAGTCAGAATAATAATTTAAACATTCCATCATCTGGAAGTGGTCAATCAGTAACAAATGATGCTTCAGCTAATACCATATCCGGAAACAGTGACGTACCATCTGGAACAAACCCTGGAGTTGTGCCTGGGGCGCCGTCTATATCGCAAGGAAACATAGAAGTTTCTTCTAGTAGCGGCCCATCGATAACAAGTGGAGGCCCAACTAATACTATTTCCGGTGGAGTTATACAAGGAAGTCCTGATGTAGCATCTGCAACAAACCCTGCAGGTGTACCCGGGGCACCATCTGCATCGCAAGGAATCTCAGCCACTCCCGCTCCATCATCTGGAAGTGGTCAATCAGTAACAAATGATGCTTCAGCTAATACCATCTCCGGAAACAGTGACGTGCAATCTGGAACAAACCTTGGAGTCGTGCCCGAGGCACCATCTGTATCGCAAGGAAATACAGAAATTCCTACCGGCAACGGCCTGTCCATAACTAGTGGTGACTCAACTAATGCTATTTCTGGCGGAGTTTTACAAGGAAATCCTGAGTTAGCATCTGTAACAAACTCTGCAGGTGTAT
>JAOSYY010000015.1:2595207-2607120 GCA_025727935.1 Hebomoia glaucippe
CACTTAGGGGGATGAAAAATAGATGTTGTCCGATTCTCAGGCCTACTGAATAACTATATAAATTTTCATACGGTTCGGTCGAGCCGTTTCGGAGGAGTTCAAGTTCGAACACCGTGACACGAGAATTTTATATATTAGATATATTTATTCTCTTTGAGTTTTTGGAATTAAACTCCTTTAAAATGGCTAAACTGATTTTGAAGAAATGTTTGTGTTAAAGACGCGATTACAGTGTAACGACTATCGGGTCCGCAAATATTAAATGGTATTAGTTAAACAAATATAGTATTTAATATCTTTAAGAGATTTATGTTGTATTTTGTTTATATTGTAATAAGGGTTGTTTGGTTCACGCTTACATATTATTTACTGGTTTTGCCTTATGATTTTACTGCGTTTATGATATGTGTATACTATTAAATGTATTATATAAAAATTAGTACAAAATTTTGATAAATCTTAAAAAATATCAAATATAACTTCATAGATTCAATGTGAAACTTTAATGATATTTCTTAAATAAAACTTGTTACAGTATTTACCTGTCATAATTGGTTCAGACTTATCCGAGATTTTCATAAACTATATTTCTATAAATACCCGATTTTTAAATGGACTTTGATATGAGTTTAAAAAATGATTTGTTGAAATTACAGATTATTTATTATATAAACAATTTATTAGTATAGATAAATATCTGCGTTTACGGTAGATTCGCTTAAGCCCTTAGAAATAGCTGCTGGTTTTCATATGTACCTACCTAAATATTATATTATTAAAATTATTTTTTTATTTATTGAGAGATTTCCATAAATTTAGTTAAAAGGATCTTTTAAGCGGAAACAGTTCTGAGTGTCTTGTAAAATTAAAAAAAAATCTTACTTTTAATAGTTTTTCTCTAATCTCCCATGAGAATATTCCCGGATTCTGTCGTTTAAGCTCTTCTATTCTCGCCTCAACCTCAGGTGTCGCCACTCTAGGCTTGGACCCACCGATCACTCCCGGTCGAATCGACCCTGTCTCCTAAGCAAAATTAATTAATTAACAGGTTAATATGGAAAGTAATTTATAAATAAGATGTTGAACTTCATAATCGAAAAGAGAAAAACTATTATATAAGATTTATAAAGTCGATAAGTTTTTGATCAAATGTATTTTTAAACACTTAATAAACCTCCGGAATGAATGAGCAAACTCTGATCCTGTTTTTAAGACAGACAACATGGTTTTTATTAACATTTTGCAACATGGCTTTTATTTTTTGTTTTTTATACAATTATATTTATTCTTTATAACACCTTAATTTATAGCACTATTTAAAATACCTTTAAGGTAAATAGTTATAATAATGCATTTTTGCAAAATTGGAAATTTAAAAATACATTTTAAGCAAGAACTTACTTTTTTATCTAGTGATGAAGCCTCGGTAACAATAAATCTGACATTTCACTCATTAACCAAAATATCTTATATTATCTACGATATTGAAGAGTTAAAGCCTAGTTGTTTTATTGATAGACATTTATATTAAAATATAGTCTAATTTTAGCTAAGAATTTTATTTCCGCTGTGCTAATTGCAGTCGATGCTTACGATAAAATTTTACAGTAACTAAATGAAACAAATCTCACAATCAATTCAATTTCTTTAACATAAGGATATCATAGGTTTTTACGTCGTTATTTTTTTTAATATTTAGAGATATATAAATACTTATCAAACATATAACAAGGTACAGAAAGCTTCGAAAGTACTCATAAAGCGTAGATAAACGTTTCCTGAACAAAACAATACTGTTATTGTACCGTGAGTACTCGGGGTGAAAAAGAACCTTCAGGCTTCACTGCGCAGAGATTCAATAGCAATTGTTCGCTACGGATACATACGGGGTGAATGTAGGACTTTATTTTATAAAAATAGATAACAGCGACATATAAGGGAAATATTTTATTTCTTACTAGCAGTGCGCCGTGTTTTTACGATATGAAATAAAACTAGAATATGTTACTTTTAATAAAATTAGCTATCTGTATGGATATGTCCTCGAAATCGGGACGGCCGTTGATGGACAGATAGACTACCCAATTTTTTATAAAGTATGTTTCTGTTACAGATTCCTTAGCTATTTTTATGAGCATTAAGATAAAAATGTTTATTTTGATATAGCAAACAGACGTTAAATTTTAGGTAGGATAGATATTGATGTATCATATTTTACTAATGTCTTATTTCTCTTCCACGACTTCCCTGTGGAAAATGTATGTTTTTAGCTTGAAAGGTATTGTCAGTCTATGAATCGAAAACTATTAGTTTCCAAGAATTTTGTGGGGCTTCTGTTAGAAATAAGAAATGCGAATACATTCTTCTTTAATAAAGTTCATCCATGTAATTACAATATTGTAAGCATATGAATTATGCTTAATCGGTTACTTAGATTATAAACAAACATTTGAAAAATACTTTTCAATTCTTTGTAGTGTTATAGACTATTAGAGGATTTTCATTGGTAATTGAATCAAAAAACTGCATTTTTTATTAATTTCATATAATCTTTAATTTGTACTGCTAATATAATTTGAAATCAATTATAATGTTTGTTAATTTACATATATACAATAGACATAAATACGTTTTATTAGTATTAATTCTCTCTATTATATTCCAAATTTTCTAGTAAGGGACCTTGCTCTCATTAAAAATTATTTAAATATTTTTCGTTGTAATTTCTTAATCTCCAGTCTCAGAAATTTTAAAAAGTGTACTTGACATTTTGACAAAGCTTAAACAGTTGAGCTTTTTGACACTCCACAGCTGGTTAATTGAGACAATTTAAGTCTTTACTTTTAATATTATTCATAATAAGTACATTGTAAGCACATTTATTGACACCAGACCGTTATTATTGTTTTGATAAAATAAATTATTTGCCATTATATTGTGGTATATCATCAAACATTTTGAATGACAAAAATTAGCGATTTTGTCTATCGGGTTTGAAGTCGCTATTGTAAACTTGTGTTATAATATTGTCTGTACAAATCCTATGTTTGAAGGAGATAAGTAAGTATTGTTTTAAGATTTATAAGCTTTTGTTCGCTTGCGTTCATGTTTATTTTGTCCTCCACTTCTCTTTGTCGAGTAGTTTTTGGATTAACTCATTAAATGTTTAGAACAAGCGATTTCTACTTAATTATAATATATGTATAAATTATTATTTTAAAAAACTTCTTAGTGTTGTTCATCGATAGTAACAGAAAATAGCTTATTTGAGCAGGATGTGTTGACAAACGTAGAAGTCTATAAGACACGATTGCAAGTTGGGAGCAGTCTGGTTATTTCTCACCTGGTATCTATTGAGTATTTTGGAGACGCATCCGTGTGACACGCGAAGTTGTCTAGATATGACGCAAGGACGCACTCCAGCCGCAGCCATTTCCACAATTTTCAGTCTGATGTGATTTGGTAGAGGACGACCGTTAATGAATAATCCACCTAGTTGATTAACTCTTCCTTGACCTTTTAATGAAAAATCATATGTCATTATTTTTTTCTAACAATGAACCTAACCATAAAATAGAGTCTTGATTAAAGATTACAATGCTAGATTTTTAATTATACTTAGAAACTTAGAAAAGTAATTTTTTCTAACTCTATAAGGTATATAATATATTAATTAATGATGTACAATAGTTTCATGGTTGAATCAATTATAAGAACTTAGATTATCTTTGAAATTATATCTATAAGCTTTCGATAAGTGTATACAGTAGTGATACGAAGCTTTTGATTTATTTGATGATTACTCTACTATTTGTATTTTAAAGTCGTAATTTAAAAAAATATTTTTATATTATTAATGAAAAATTAATTTTGAAAAAGAGTTCAATGTTATCAACGGATTCAGCGCGCAAGCTTTTGAATCATAAATATTACCTTCTAAATATAAATTTGTGTATCTAAAATTTACTTAATAGAAACGGGCCGATAATCCTATCGGAAGCTGATCTGGCTCTAGCGGTGAATAAGATAAACATTTTTTTTTAAATAAATAAATAAAATATATCCTTACCTACCCACACATCCATACCATTTTGGTGACGTTCCATAATGGTATGATAACTTGAAGTTACATTGATATTTTAATATCGCATTGCAAACATAGCCACAAATATACTGTACACAATCGTAAGTTTTTGACAGATCTTAAAGCTTTTAACATTAACACATTAACACCATAAAAACGTCACGTATAATGATTAACATCTGTTTACAATATATTAAACGCAAAGAAGCACATAATTTAATCAATTGATTTACACCCGCTCGTATTTCCATAATTAAAATGACATATTTAATTAATTATGCTGTCATAAATATTGTGATCGGTTTGGTCGACGTTCGTTTGTAGAGATTAGTTATGTCCGACTATAATATAAAATCTATGAGACCGCGTCTTTTTTTATTAGAATAAAGATCAATAGTTCGCGTTATCTTTTTTTCTGCGCGTGAGTGCAGTAAAGGAGGTTGTATAGAACTGAGAGTACCGCTGTGTTCGTAAGAATAGGGTTGTAGAGTTGTGTGCGTGAGCTTAAGGCTTCAGGTTGTTCGAGTCTGTTTATTTGTGTGGGTGAGTGCATGAAACACTCCCACTTGTAAAAGTGTGAGGTTAATAGTAAGTCCATGTTCACGGCCCGAAAGTTGAGAGGCTGACATATTTTTTCAAATGAAAAGTAATAGAATAAAAGTAATATTTAATATACAGACACTAAGATAGTGAGTTAGTTACTTGGGACGATTAACATAATAATTCGTTATATGTAAAGAAATCAGAACTAGATAATAAGACAATAATTTATATGTTTTCTTATATTTATTAAAGTTAAAATTTCAATCAAAATGTTGTAAATTACCTAAATAGGCGTTTTGTGCGAAAGAACTGCAAAGTTGTCAACTTATAGAATAACCTGAATTAATTGGTCACTGTAATCGTACTTTTTATATACTTGACGAATTGTATCTATGTTAGAAATAAGTACGATTTCAGTGTAAGGTCTGTTCTAATTATAATATGTAATAATTATTCTAGGAATGGTAATAATGCCGGTTTTAAAAAGAGCTTAATAATTCGAACAACCATAATAATTTAAAAATATGACTAGATTCAGTTACAATAGATACATTTAAATAATTGTTATATATTTTTGAATAATATGAATGTCATGTTGATTTATCTTAAATTAAACGAAAATTTGAGTCGCCCTATTGTCAAACGAAAACAGTCGCTAGCGCATTGGAGGGGGACTAGTTCTGCCCATAACGACAACGTTGATCAATCTATAGCCATCTCTTTCAGATTTACTAAATAACTACACTGAAGAAAATAATTTAACCCTTTTAAGCGACTAAAGAATTTCCGTGAGTAGTGTTAATGTTTTTGGCGAAAAATCGTGATCTCGCTTTTAAAGAAAAACCATTTTAATAATATCTAGGTAATTTATTTAAATAAAATTGAATAAATTTATTCTATTATACTGTATTATGAACGTTTTTGGATGCTGTTGTTGTTAATTTTTAATATATGTCAGTTCCCTATACGTAAAGGTTCTCTTTATTATTTTACAAGATTTGTAACTGTAATATCTAATTCTGCACTTTTTTAACCTTTTAAAGTAGATAATATATTGCTTAGTGACCACAGTTTTACGATTAGATGATGATTTTTTTCAATTCTTCAAAGTGGGTTGACAATTAATATAATGGATCCAGACAAATAATCCTAGTTTCATTTTGTAAAAAGTTTCAAGCTATATTTTAGCCCTTAAACTACGGGAATAAGGTTAAAAAAAGGAATAATAATACGTATCCCTTACAAACACACATATGCACAGTAACACTATAAAATTCTCTAATTAAATCTATTAAGGTTTTTCCGTATAAAGTTCTTCTTTTAGTTGAAGAAGCTAAAAATACTTAAGTGAATGCTCCAAAAACACTGATTCAACTTTCAGTCAAAAGTGTGAAACCAACCAATCATATACAGTATCATAATATATTTGCTACTCTTTCGTTTAAGTTAATTATTTTTTTTTCAATCAATATTTTGTATAAATATAGATAATGAAGTTTAATTATATCTTTTTGTATAAATTGTTTTCATTAATATATTAATTAATAATAAAAAACTTCTTTAGTATGTTTTTAGTGCATAAATTAATCTATGATGGCTCTCCTCCGTAGAGTTTTATTGTCGTGTCTAATTCTTGGACTGGGAAAACTCTGTAAAATCTTATGAACCTTACAGACCTTTATTATAGCTATGCAACAGAGGAAATGTCCGAAGTGAGAAGTCGAAGAATAGAATCGCAATTTTTACGCTGTCTTCTGCAAGTTAAGATGGAAAATCGACTTTAATCATCTTAATTAATTTATTCCAAACAGAATTGGCCCCACAGAGTGTTTCAGCGATTCAATTCTGCATTAAATTGGTAATTTCCACGGCACAATAATCTATAACAGTACTGCTTCGTTTTACTGTTTTTTTTGCCCATCTATTGGCTCTTGTTCGTGATGAAAAATTTTTCTCACGGTTTTGGAAGTTAAAAAGTCTAGCTTTCCTTTTTGGCGGCTAAATTACACCTTGTATTAAGATCGGTAAATAGTGTTTAGGTTTAATTTTCTAGATACTCTACGGTTGACTGATTTTTTCATAAAGCGCTCTTTAAACGTTAGCTACGCTAAGTGAATTTTGATTATGAGAGCCTATGTTGCTAGGTGTTTAACAGGAGGCATATTTTAATGTGAAATTATTGACGTAAAATCGCATTATTAATAGAAAGACTTGTCATTTAATTTGCATCTATTTTTTAGTAATTGGCGTAACTTGATATTAAATTAATAAAGTTTAATAATAATAGCTTTCAAAGTGTATCTACGGGAAATTTACTTGGTATAGTTCTACATTCTATTTTAAAAAATAAAAAAATGTACTTATCTCAAGATTAAATTAAAACTTTAAAATTTGTATTTCGTCGCAGACATTGTTTAAAAACAGAATTAGAATAAGCAGACTTGGTAACAAGTATATTATATATTTATTACTTTGTGAATAAAATTGAATTGAGGACATATAAAATGTATTATAAAGGCATTTTTCAATTCCATACCTATTTATTTTTAGATACATCGCAAAAGTTGTTAATTAAGATATTATAAAACTTTAATTTTATTTGATTGTTGTGTATATGTCTGTCCAAAATGGACGCTTAAACTGATAAGTTTTGCTGAAACGAACAAACGGCTGAGAAGCCATTGATATACACATAAGGTGTTAATAGATTCTAGTCAATACTGTTTCAATAAAGACGTTATTAAAATGTTATGTGATGCAAATTAATTGGTGTGTGTTATAAGTGCATTCGTTTTACTTTTGATTGTAAGATATATATAGTATGGTATGTAGCGTACCAAACGAGGGGGATACATTTTGTGTTTAATTCCATTATTTATTTAGTTTAAAAATAATTCAATTGCAAATTAATTGCTTGCTAACACAGTTTGCGTAAACCGTTTAGTGAGTCTTGATGACAAATGAAAGAAATATTTTGTCATGATCAAGAACTTTCGGTTTCTTTTGGAATTCCAGTTCATATTCGGAAGTAATTGACTTTCAACGCTCGTGAGACCAGACCTCTGTAACACTGGTAGCATCAAACTTATCAATGGATTCCACGGAATGAAATGCTATTGTACGGCAAGCTTCATTCCAAAATGAGGAATGATGAGCTGAGAAGGTGAGCTTTAGCGCTTTATTATAAGAGCTTATTTCGATTGGCAGCACTAAATGATGTTTTTATGCAGTTGAACCTACGTCAGTGACTATCAATGAAGTCCACTATAGTGTTTGTGTAAAGTCATCGCATTTTAATGAACTCTCGATGACATGCTGTACGTGTAATAGACTGTCGGTGTTATTCTTTTTAGAGTTTTTAGCGCCTTTTTTGAGGATGTAGACTATCAAAAAACGAACAAAATGTTTTTTTTAAAAACGATTTTGACAATGCCCGCCATAACAAATCGACTTGGATTTTCCTGTGACTTCATAACATTTTTGACATTGTCTGTGCACGTTAGCTCTTAATTATTTAAATTAATTTCTGAATTTATTGTTTATTTAATATTGTAATATGTGCTTTCGTTGGACTAGTCAATATTGTACTTTTTAAGGTGTGTGTACCCGAATTGACAATAACTATGTATTGAATTGTTAACTAAGGTATACTAAGTTTTAAAATCATTATTTATGACTATTTAATATCGTCTCACCATATATTTACGTATAACGTGGCCAATAATAAAATAAGTTTCAAATGAAAATTAAACCAAATGTTCTCGTATAGACAAAATGTTTTACTACTCAGTATGTCGACTAGATATTCGAAAAAGAAAATCGCTCGCTGTAAGTTAGATAAATCAACTGTATATACCACGAATACACGTTACAAAAGAAAATAGTTACAATAAATTGGCATATGTTTTTTTTTAATATTTTTAGGTCTCGATTCCTGTGTTGACATTGTTCCGACGCTTACCAAAATTGATACATTAGCTCTTTTTGTCTATCAGGTGTGATTGCGTGAGGTCCATTTATCGTCCACCGGAAACTAAAAGCGTTGGAGCGATTCGAGCTTGTTGTCGACCCTTTGATCATTCCTGTCTCATTTCCTTTGAATTTTTTGAAGGTTTTCTAAATCACATTTCTAAGTTAATTTCTCACGGAGCAAATGTTTTAGCCGATGACTTGCTTTGTAACATTTTAGTTTGCTTAAATTAAATATGGTTAAAAAGGAGACGTAAATCTTAGTATAAATAGTTGTTAATACGAACAGACAAGCAAAAAAGAGAAATGCATTTGTTTAGGAAAACCGTTGGGTACAACAAAATTTTTATTACTATATTTCTATGCAATGTAAATAATTATTACAATGTACTTTTATTTTGAAGCTATAGAAGAGTGCAATATCGTTAAACTTTTTATAGAGATTAGTTGGATTGAAATCGTCTGCATTGTCAACTACGTGAAAATATTTCTAATTTCCGGTCTTAAATTATATACGCTATTATATAATAATGGTCAGATTTTGTTTAAACGTAGCTTGAACCGGACTTTATTTAAAATATAATTTGTTTATTGCTCATTTGCAGGTTAGATCATAAAACGTCTTAATCTTGGATAAATTTCATTTTAAGCAATATTTTCTATTAATTTTATAAATCCTAAGTTCTTGTGATTATCTGTAATATCAAAATACGTTCACGTCAATATCTACTGTAAGGCAGCGTAATAAACATGAGAATTTTATACGTCAAGTCGACACAACTTTACAAACTGCCGGACGCAAACAGAACTGTATGAGATCTGAGAGTGAATTAAGAATATATGTAGGTAATTATAAGCATGTAGCTACGGGCGTAATATGCTCTTAAGTACAAAAAGTGTTGTATCTTGGTCGGTGGGTCCTTTTGTTAAATAAATTAGTTTCGGTGTCTACCAAATTACGCCTCAAACCTATCTATATGGACAGCGTACTCAATCTTCGTATGAAAATATGCTCTACTAATTATTTCTGAACGAATAAATTAACATATTTGAATACCTCTTACAAAACGGTAGTTGAAACAATACGAGACGACATAGAATTTAAAAAAGCTTTCGGGTATACTAGTAGCCCAATACTATTTGTTTTCATTGATTTATTCATGGTCGTACTGGAGATACAAGGCGCCGGCAGCGACGGTACGTTTGAAAAACTTATAAGAAATGTTAATGAGAGTTTTGTTAAACCCGAGTGCTACTTAAGTGAAACTGAATAACCAATTGTCTTTTGATGTTTCGGAATTTGGAACACGTGCAAAGACAACCTAACATATGCCAACCGATTCTAATATTTCTTTATAATCGGCAGTTTTTCGACTTCGGACGCACTTTAATAATGACTATTGTTTATATAATAATATTTTTCTCACATAAAATTTATCAGTTTGTGATAAGGTCACATGTGATAAATTGCCTGTTTCATAAGGCGTTCATTAGAAGCGTGCAAAATGCGCTCCGTTGCACGGCGATAACTCTGCCGATAACGTTTTTATTGCTTCAAATATAACCCATTTGCATATCAAATGTTACTATTTACTTTTAAAATGGCTATGTAGATAATATAAATCATGTCGAACATACGTGCCTATAGCGATTTAACAAAAATAAATTAATTATTTTTAATTTTTCGCTTACCCACTAATTGATCACGATTTAATGTCGAAATTTTGATGATACTTTCATTTTATTATGCTCTACTTAATAATAAATTCAAATTATAAGGTAGAGCATACTTCATAGAAGTACCATGTTGCCTAGCCCACCCAATTTATGATAAGTCATCATCAGCAAATCAAAGTATGAGCTCTATTTTTGCTCTAGTTTTTATTAAACAATATTTTTCAAGTATTTTTTTGAGTGTATGTCATTTATTTGTGTAAACTATTGCAGTTAATGTGATACCAAAGCCTGAGAATCCAGATAAAAGAAGGTCACCTTATAAAACTCCATCTACGTATTTTCAAATTTAATTTCACTAAAAGACAGTAGATATGAATCTTAGTAGCAGGTGATGAATTATTGATTTATATTTTTTCATAAAAAATTGAGACTGTATGCATAGAATACACAATTTGCACTTCACGAAATTAAAATGCAGCAACAATCATCACCAAAAGCTCTTTAGAATTATAAAACTTGTGCAGTTTTCTGTAAGTAATTTGAAATTCAACAACTCCAAGACGTACAAATAGTTGTCTGAACTAAGTACAAGCAAAAACATACATACAAAATTAGACGTCAATAGAAATAGGTTAAAATTGACTTCTAGAATTGGATGTTTTTTAGTTACATCTAAAAAAAATAAAATGATTTAAAATTCTTACTTTCTGTTTTACTGTACGTACATTTACAGAAAAGCTTAAGCTAACAAAATTGTCTAGTGCGGCAATAAAACAGCACCCGGTTTTTCAATGATTTTTCATAATAGAAAAGTAGTCAGTAGTACGCGGTCGAGTAGAGTAAAAAAATTAATTGTATTTTCCTGGTATTCAAACTTAAAACCTCTGATGCTAAGTATAAGGTCCATCAATCGTACACTTGTTACAATAAATCCATTTTGATATCTACCGAGGACAAAGTTGGATATATAAATGAATGTATGGGCACGTTCCGAATGTCCTTTAGCGCTGTTGCTCACAAAAGCGTGGTGATTACTGCCCAGGAGGGGGTCTCATCAGTCCCACAAACATCTATACACGGCCTTAGATTGCGGCTGACTTGCATTGCGGCGTTATTCATATCTTTAATTAACTATCGCACCGGTGGCTGTTTCGATTATAAGATGGCTACTCGGCTTTTGTGCACGCTGGGCTTACCTGCATCGATTTGTGTATGTTTCACACAGACTGAATTTATTAAGGACTAGCATCTGCCAGCGGTTTTGATCGCGTTTATTTCCATTTTTACAGCTTAGGTTACATTACTGGACTTCTAGTAAGGATCCCTATTTTTTTGAAAATTTAATATAGCCTTCATCGATAAATTTACTATCCGACACTGAAAGAATTTCAAATCGGACCAGCGGTTCCTCAGATTAGCGTGTTCAAACAAAGATACTTTTATAATCTAATATATATAAATCACGTGTCACGATGTTTGTCCAGGATGAACGCCGAAACTACTGAACCGTTTTTAACGTTTTTTTCTTTAAAATGAGTGCTATGCTCCAACTTAAGACATAGCATAGTTTATTTATCAATTTATAGTCGCAATATTATTTAATTTGTATATTTGAGAGTCAAAATTATCCTTTAGCTCCA
>JAOSYY010000015.1:2618908-2645843 GCA_025727935.1 Hebomoia glaucippe
CAATGTAAACTTAAAATAGTACATAAAAGTTTAGGCTAAGTCTTATTACTACGATTAAAGATAACAATGGTATTGAGTATTGATTAATTTAATATGTGTATAATTTGGTTTTTAAATTGACTGAACCTAGGTAAACATACTTTAAATCAGATATTGAAGCATGAATCTAGAGTATTGCAAAACGTGACTTAAGCTAAAATCTAGTTTAAAGGACTAGTATAGCTTTCTTAATATAAACTTTTGACGATACTCAAGTTTGGTTTTCTAATTGAGACCCGTCTTGGAATATGGTTCTAAAACTTAACCAGCCGAACACCTTAGCTATTACGGTTTCAGTTTATCGAAAGTCAATAATAAAATATATTTTAGAGAAGAACCATTAGTGTTTGAAAGCTAACATAATCGAGATAATTTTTTGATATATTTTTTTATATATAGTTTCATAATTATGTGATTATATCAGGAATCATATACAAAAATTAGACCAGCGGTGTCTCGCAATTTCACGCATGTACCAATATTTTTTATAAACTATAGTCAAAGTTTTATTCTGATGTATGAGCTATATTTCTATAAACTTCCATTGAAATCCTTTCAGTAGTTTTCGCATGAAGTAGTAACAAACTGCCACACTCACAAACTTTCACCTTATAATGTTAGTAAGGAAAATAAGTAATTTTATCGTTATGTAACTCGTTTTTACATGTAAGGGGTCTATTAAATTATTCAATTTACAGGGAGTGAGTAGGATTTTCTCTACCTAATATACGCTAATTCGTCGTCATATATATAAAGGGCGAGGTCTCAATAATAGCGGCAGAGGCTAATTAGGATTAAAATCTGCTTCGCCTGCACACGGGTGTCAAAATTAATCCTTTTATATATATTTTCGTTTCAATTTCGTAATATGGCTAAGGTCTTAAGGTTGGCACCGTGTCTCATAAATCTTTGTTCTTGGGGGTGTACATGGGGACAGGAATCGCTTACTTGTATGCTGGTTTACTGTCTTATGGTATAGAAAAAATCTATTTAAATAGCTATCATTCACTATAGTTGTCTCAAGATTTTTTTATCGGCGTCTTAACTAAGCTCGAATTAACTTTAAACTACTTGGCCGCTGTTCGCTATCAACGTATACGAGTCATGAGGCGGGCTAATGTGTCGCTTGCATGAGGCACATTACAATTTTTAGGGACGCATCATTACAATACCTCATCGTGACATAGAAAAATTTAACGTGTCATTTGGACATATTTTCACTGGTGTTTGTTTTACCGCTCTGGGCGGGCCCATTTTACACTTAGAAGGAATTAGTTGAGGCCCTTTCAGTTTTTTGGCAGTCGTAAAACATTTAACGGCCTCGGATTTTGGAATTCACAAAGGCTGTTCGGTATTTTGGGGTACGATTAATGTTAGCGGTTCGCTGGTGATATAGAATATATATTGATTACTTGCAGCTATATAACATCTGCTAAGGCTGAAGTGATCACAATTTCTTTAATCATTGCATTTGTCATGACACGAACAACATATATAGCTTATTGACTTGATTTCATACATTTTTTATATTATAGGGTGAGGAACGATAGTACTTGATGGTAAGTGATTACTGTCGCCCATGGACATCAGCAAAACCAGGAATTGGAGATGCGTTGCTGGCCTTTGAAAATTTTGAATAAACAGCAAAATTAAAAAAATCTGTCGTTGGAGTACTTTAAAATATATTATTATTAATTAAGAATACGTTTTCTAAGCTAAGCAACAAATTATTTATGTGAATATAATTCGAGAATTTTCTTCTGGTAATATACGAATTTTATATTTAGTATTTGTACTACATTGATATTTTGTAATATTTATGTTTATAGATCTACACAATGTTGAAGTTATATACGAGATTTGTTTGTAACTATCGTTGCCAATTGTTAAATTGTAATGATTATCTAATTCAAATATTAACGTAACTGCAACGGATAGAGAGCATCAGTATGACTGTTAAAAAACTTAATGAAGGAACGTATGGGTTTATGATACGGCCGGAACACACAAGGCATATCGAATTCGACTAATTATGTATGGAGCCCTCGGCTTTGACATGTGGCCTTAGTTGTGACGACCGTCTCAATAATTGTCAAAATTACCATCCCGTTTTTATAATATTTATAAATACTGTCTTAATGGTCATTAAGGCGATACCATTTATATATTTTTTATATTTTCCTGTGAGACGCTTGAACTTCCTAAATTGTCACTTTGAACTGTAACTGTTGATTCTTTTAGAAATTTTCAAGGACGAGTTTCTTAGAAAAAATTCAAAATAATAAAAAAATTAAACGTAGCTGAAACAAATAACTTACTGGCGTAGCGTACGAGCAATCTAGAACTTTGTAATTAAGCAAAGTTTTCTCTTTAATCGTGTACATGTTTAATTTTTATACAAGGTGAAATAGGAACTAAACATAATTCGTTGAAAATATTTAAATCCGTCTCGTTCAGGCGGATAAGTGGCAGACATACTTTTGTGTCTACCTCATAGTTTTAGTTGATCAGCCTTCCGGATAGATCAATTAGAACAATGTTTTTCATTTTCATCCAGGATTTACGACTAGTATCTATTGTTGATAAATAAACACATACCAATGATCAACAAAACTGGTAATTACTGAAATACTTATATACAAATGTTCAATTTAGACGGTCGCGTGGTCGCGTCAACGCGTCCACAAATAATTTATTGCGCCTTTGCGCCCGCGCCGCCCTCATTAGCTTCTATAAAAACACGCCAATTTTATATTCGCACTTCGCTATGACTCACACCTGTTGCGATTTATTTGTGAGTTGATTCGATACAACGCTTAACTAGATTCGTTAATATTGTACGGCTATAGTTTTTCCACGCACGGATTTTGTAATGATCAATTTGTCGCGATGAGAACGTAAGCTTTTTGAATTGATATCCAATTGTGATGTTTCTTATTGTCGATTGCGTTTAACGCGCCGTTAAGGTTTATTTAGTTTTATAGACTATGATACGCCCATTGAAATGGCTAAATATCCCTAGGCAAATTTCTTTTAGCATCGTTTGTGAATTCAATAAAAAATCTATAGTTAGATAACTACGTGGTTAATAAATAATAACTCTACTTGCTGTCTTTGGGGTTTAGTGGGATTGAATTTAACAGAAATTCCGAATTTAAATCGCTACGTAGAAAGCTAAAAACGATCCATTTGCGTAGGACAAAGTTAAAAGTCCCATTCGTTTGTCTTTACTATAAGTTAGTATGTACACATAGTATAGAAATTTATCAGCCCTATTTAGGGGGCATGACCTAAAAACACGGGGATAAATTTAATTGATTTTTTATTACCGTACCCGCAATAAATACAGCTGATAACGATATTGCTAATAATAACGGATTAAACACATGCAGTACATAGTTAGTTATGGCTAAGACAGTGCACCGTGTTTGTTACTTTGTCGTCGTGTGCGGCCCATCAACGTATAAATTCATCGGCATCTTTGCTGTGCAATGGGGCCTGAAGCGTATGCAACGATTTCAGCAGGTTTCACGCCTTTTTTTGTACAAACTGACGGATGCATGAGTTTTCATGTAGAGCGTGAAGAGATAATTTTGAGCCATAAGTTAGAGGATATGGTCGTTAACAAAAATATGTATAGTAATTTGTCAAGTGAAATATTATGTGATGTCTAATTATTTACGTGTTTGTACAGTTAAAGGGAGAATTGTTTTATGGTTTCTGCTTCAGTTAGTGAGGAACTGATGTAGAAATAACCTAGGTGATATTTATGTCCTAATGCTTCGATGGAGCTATCGGTATATCGGAGAAACCTCTTCGTTTAAACAAATTGGAGATTCATTCTATTTACGTGCATTCTTCAAGCTCTTTATTCATCTTCAAAATTTCAAGTATTTGGGATAGACGAAATTATAAAAAGTTATATTTAATCTCTGATAATGAATAATCGTACATATGCAAAGGTCGTGAAGTGCAGTAATGCGCGTATCGTCGCTATGAATTTCTGAATGCACTCTATAAAAGTAAATAGGCAAGTAATACCTCATTGAGTCTTGTGGCTGAGATATCATCAAGTGAACGTCAGTTCGTCTTTCAAAGATTCATAAAAAATTAAATTGTATTGTTCGGAGTAGTATTATTCTACTGTTACCTTTGTTCTTTAAGATTGAAATTTTATAAAATATAACAAAGAAGCACTTGATATTTCATAGGTGGACTTTATTTAATTTTATAATAGATTTAGGAAAAATATATCAGCAAGATATATTGAATTGTGAAACTTATATTCAAGTACTAGCAATTAATATTGAGACGAGAATTACGATTTCCCTTCCAAGTGCTAACAGAAATGGAGCTCAAGGTTTTTGAAATCTGCGAATTTCAAAGTTAATGCTATAAATAGGCTAGTAACAAATTAAAGGAGTTTTGTAAGAGGCTCGTTGAAGCGTTTGGTTGGTTTTAATTAAAATCTTAACGACAAGGTTACCGTTAATGAACTGATGATTTCTATTTAGCCGAACTGTTGCCACATTTTATCGTTTTAGATTTTTAATTATTTATAGATTTAATGGGTTTTCAATTGTATTAGGTAAAGTTAAGTTGTCATAAAGTATTGTGAGTATTGTACTAAGTAATTTATACATTGATGAAGAAAAGCAGTTACACTTCTTATTTATAAATGTAGTTAAGATCAGAAATATCTGTTTAAGAGTTGCATTTTCAGAAGTTAGACATCTTTGGTCATATGGGATATGATTCATTGATGAAAAGATCATGAAGTGCGCTTTTTTAGTTATCTATGTACTCGAAATAAATATAAATAAGAAACATAGCTTGCAATTGAATAATGAATTATATTATATAGCTGAGATATTAGCTAACATTAAGTGAATCCTTTGCTTATCTGATCATAATGCTATATAAATAAATCTCTTTAAGTACTTATTAATACACTCGGGACTCATTAATGTTCGACTTTATCCTTATATAAATATTTTCGCGTTTAATTTCCATTTTGTGTTTCTCATTTTATTCTTCGTTGATGAATATTTCAATATACTAAAAGACTTCCTGTTTCCATTCGATTTTATTTATATTTTCATATATGGATGATAACGATTTTTTGTGTAAGTTATTGTTTTGTATCGCCCTAAAATATTATCTATACTTAATCGGAATATGAAGGTTTAATAAAACAAGAAGGCAATAGTGTAATTTATACAACTTTAATGACAATTTGAATACACCTGCATTGAAGTGTCAATTGTGTTTAATTTTATACACAATTTTGTAAATATCTCATATAACTATTGTATTTCTTCCATTAAATTGATTGCAGGAATAACAAAATTATTGTATATTTATATTCGTTTCGTGTAATAATGATATATCTATGAGCTATTAAAGTTGAAACAAAAAATATAGCAGAACGTAGAGTCGGACGAAATAACAAATTGACAACGAGTATAATACGAAATAACATTTTTCTGAAAAATTATACATATCGTACACGAATACGGAACGACAATGCAATTAACTCACACGAAGGTGCGATGGTAATTCCGAAGTGTGCACACAAACTCCGCCTTAAATAAAATTTGACCAATCACTATTCGATGTAGGCATAGATCGTTTTGCCAGCACGCCTCGTGTTTTTCGTCACGGAATACCGACTCAGGCGCTACTCACACATCGCCAAACGTAAGCGCTCTTCATTTTACAGATACCGGAATAGAAGCTTCGTGCTGTCTCGCTCCTGCGCGTCAACTTTCGGACGACGCGGTTGCCACACCTTCAAATCTCTACTTAAAAATAAAAGATCATGGAAATATAAAGTTACAATAAATTGCTCATTTAAGTGGCCTGTTTATGTACTGAAATATTCAAGAAAAATAAGCGAAGATTCTAGAGAATTCTGACGTGAAAGATACGGCTACTCGAAATGCGCTCAGGCATCTGAAAGGGACAGAAGTCAGGTGGAGCGGTGAAGCCTGCGGAGGCGGCCGCGCCGACCATTTTTTGTTGCACCGTTGATTGTGAAAGATTACACTTGAGAGTCGAAATACATCTTTACATCACACGTCAGTGCCCACTGAGCTGTCTTCAAAGTAACACGGATTAGACACACGCAGTTTGCTTTACGTAATCATGTCTGCGCGCCTGTGATATTAGTGACAGACTGAAACTGTGATTTTCCTGGACTTTGTGTGTTAAAACTTAACTAGAACACTACCTTTTCTCGACTCCAATGGCTGTTTCGACATTGAACATGACGCCTTACTTCACGGGATATTCCTTCCAAGGTAACTCTTGCGCAACTATTTTGTATTTTCAGGCTCTAGATTTAAATTTGTATGTCGATGCAAAACGAAGTTTGTACCAAGAAATTCATTTAACAGGACTTCCTAATGTTTGGACCTGTAAGATGCAATTAGTTAGGTATATAAACCTAGTACAAATGAAAATCAAACTGAAAATGTGTCATTGAAGGAAGACACATATGGCTTACAAATCATCACTTCAAGAATCTGATTTTTTTACAGAATCAATCACTTCTTAATTATATTAATTACACGATATTTTGGGTCGCCAATTACCAACGAAATATCTCATTATAAACCGTTTAACTAGCCGAGAACCTCTATGAATGACTTAATAGAGTCCTTCTCGTAAACGTTTGGAAACGTCATAAAACTATAAAGTCTTGAGAAATTACAAGAGAAAAAAACATTTTACTGCTGCTCATATAACAATATTTTATCCTCACGCAATGGGGCTAATTAAGAACTATTTGGAAAAAATATATTAGGAAACTATTATAAAGTACGTGTTGTTTTGAATTTCTGAAATAGTCAAGGAATTTTGACTATAGAAAGTGGTTTGTTGTTTATCTAGAAACTATTTTTGTCACGCCGTTATTGTCTCGCAGCGTTCATTTGAATGATCTTGATCTGAATTCAGAATAAAACTATTGATAGATCATTATTGAAGGCTCTTTTATTCTGTAGTGTGAATACAATGATCATTAAGGCCTGATTTATTGATTATCGATAGAGATATGATTTGATCGATTATAATTATATGTAACTATCTTATTTCAGATATTTCTGTTCTTTTTTTTAATTTTGTAAGTTAAAAAGTTACTGGTACTATAAATTAATATATAATTATTTCCCTTTTCAGGGTATTATAACAAAAATCTCAGTACATCTTTGTTTTCGCCTAAGTTATGGAGTCTCATAAAGTAACTAAATAACTTTTGTTTTATCTCCCGTTTTTCTATTTCCTACGAATTTTTATTGCCGGCGACACTTTTAAAATGTACAGTTAAAGGACAAACATTTTACAATTCCAACTTCTGTGTTTATATGGCATTGTTTGTTTATCTTTACTTAGCGAAGATTTATAACTTTTGTGCATTTTAAGGAAATGGTAAAAGTTGATAGTTATTATTTTTCGAATCTATAACGTTTGGTTTCTTGATAGAATATTATTACCTAGTACTGGGACTGTTAAAAGATATTTAAAGAAAGCATGCATCTTTTTTCCTTCGAAAATTAAATCCTTTATTCAATTATCTAATTCCTTTTTCTCTTCAAAAGTGTAAATGTCCTATTCTGGACTATTAATTACATTTATTGTCTCTTCTCATCTATGTACTAGAGTTGTTTTTTTAAAAAGTGCAATACATTATTTATCCTCATAAATTACTGCATATTAACAGGTGAAATTATGCTATCATTAAAAATACATTTAAACTCTAAAATCTAGCTCTCATTAGGGAAATTAGAAAATGCCATGTTAGTCTTGACTAGAGTTAAATGAACAATACATTTATTTCCCGAGCCATTTATATTAGTTGAATTTTAAAAACGTCTACTTCCCCAAAAATATAAATGTAACCAAGCGAAATTAAAATATTATTTTCTCAACTGTTGCTTAGCCGCCAATGGTCTTAACACAAGCGCATTCTTTTTGCTCCAAAAACCCCGACAGCTTTACACATAAATCATTACCATACGAAAACATTTCGACTGCATTGTTAAAAATGTCACTTCAACTTATGACCTGTTTCGTCTAAAGTAAATTAAAATGAAAGAGAACGAAATACTTAAAAGGGTTAAGGACGAAAGGGACAGAATACAATAAAAGATGCCGCTAAGAACTAAGCACGTCTGTTAGGTGGTGTTTATCGGTATGTACAATAAGGAGGTTCTTTAAATTCACGTTGTTCTCATACCGCTGTTAAACAAGGATTTACATAGGTATACTTATTAGCAAGTTTAGGTGGTTAAAAAGCTAAAAATCTTTCTCAATTTCAACGGAGTGATTTCAAAGGCACCGCTCTACACCATTGAGTCCTTTCGCTTTATTAAATAAATCCTTTAGTCGACAACAAATTATATAACCTTCGACGAATAAATCGGAATTAACGTCGAAAGCCGCTGTGATGTAAAGTCGGACATTAAAAACGTTTGCAATACAAAAAGTGCAGAGATTATTTTTTAAATATGACTGTTAACATTTTTTGCGAAAGTTACGATGTCATGACATGTAGGATTTAAGACACTATCTCGAGAGAAAATTGATGGAAATTATATTTTGTTATATTATAAAGAAGAAAACTAAGGATTATCCAGAGGTCGAAATACAACCGTAATTTAATTAATTTTGTTTTTGAGAGATAATAATTATGTATTTTTATATTTTTTTTTAAATTTAGCGCTCTGCAATTCTCTGCGTGAACGGTGACTATGCCAAAGTTTATCTCCTTAGTGTACGCTATATTTTTGGACAAGATTCAATGATTTCGCTTCACGTGTTGATACACAGATATAAACATAAAAAATGGTTTATTATGGTAAAAGATTTATTTTAAAAAATATTAAATATCGATATTATTTCGCATAATGTGGTTGATGATGGTCATGGCCCGCGGCTGGGTGACGGACACGATGAAGCGAGATATCGATCAGCAAACCGCACCTTGTAATTTATCGATGCGCGAGTATATCTCTACAGCTCCGTAATTTCCCTCAGAGGATCATTCGATTATTCGATAACCATCAATGTCAATGTCTGAATTAGAATTGAGGTACGGGGTTTTGCGTATTTATAAATCCTACGTGCGATGACAAAAATAGGTTTGTTTTCCCAAAGTTTTTTTTTATTTTTACAGTCTTAAAATTCTTTAATTATAACCAACGAAAACATAATGAATTGTTTAAATGATTGTAAAATTGTCTTCGATTACATTTGTAGAGTATTTCAGGGTAGAGCTTTGTTATAAAAATCAGATTGCTGACCTCTGAGTATAATCAAGATTTAGTCACATTCATATCACGGGCGGACAGGCGAGGGTACGGGCGCGGGGGAGGGGTCGGCGCGGGCGCACACAGCCTCGCTTCAAAGGTACCGACAGCCTGCTTTACGTTCGTAATATGACGCGTCTTCTCCGCCCGCGAAACACTTCGCTCCTTCAGGCCACTTGTCATTATTTTAATTAAATCTAAGAATAAATATACAGTCAAGATATAATTTCACAAATACGTTTCTAAAATTCATAGGGGTAGTAACATTCAATTCCATTTCACAATATTTTTTTACTCAGAAGTCGGTTTAGAAAAGGACAATTTTTATTATGTTTAATAAAAAGCTACATTATTTTATTGTTGGTTATGTGTTTATGTACATTCTATGCTAACGTAATAAGTATAGGGTTACAGAATGTGACTGAAAGCATACTCACAAGACGATTGGAACAAAAATTCAATGTTCGTAAACCCTTTGTCTCGCAAAGTGCCTGAAAGAATTCTCGAAAATTCCGTCTTTTGTCATCGATAGTAGGTATTACAAATACATTTAATTTAAAATGCGGATATAAATTATAAAAGTCTTTTCGTGGTTCCTTCAAACACATTACTTCTATACTATGCCTAAATACCAAGTATATTGAAAACAAATTGAGTAATACACAGGCAGTTTAATAGATCTTAAATACTATATTAAAACTGGACGTCGGCCACATGTTACCCATCAAATAAAGGTTTAAACCACATAAATGATGACGGCATTCTTTCTTATCCTATTTCTTATAAGAATTGAAAAGGCTCTTCAAATTAGTACATAACGCGATATGAATACCAAATGAGGTCAAACAGGGCACTTTCAAATAAACTATTATATTGAAATAAAATATTCGTTTCCATTCATACGTGGTACAGTCGATGACAGGCCGAAAGGTTTTTTAGTTTGAACAGTTGGTCTTCTCTTCTATTGTATAGAACTAAGTATAAGTTAGCAACTAGCATTTTAAAGGTTGTTTTATGAACTTAGAAGAATGTATTTCGCACACCAAACTCCATTTTTCATGCTACACCTTGATTAATAGCATTCTATTAATTATAAAAATCTTAGCTCCTATAATGTTATGTAAAACTAATAGACATAAGAACTATTAATATATTAAGTACTTCTTCTAACGAACGAAGATATTTTGTATGTTTTAAACCTTGTTAGTATATTTAGTACAAACAATTTAGTAAATAACATTCCTCGTTAAACGAAAGGGAACCGCCCAAATCGGCAAATGGTGATATGTTACAAATGTAATAATAGAATTGATACGATCACTACAGGCCTCAAGGCGATGCCACGCGACCAAGCGGCCACACAGAATACTTGGAATGCTTGAAGAAGGCTTAATGGAATGACATCGCCTTTGTAAAGCCGCCCAATTCTAATGCCTATTCAAATGGCATCTTTTCTTTGTTGCTTGATTTTGGACAGCAATAGCTTGTTTTATTAGTGTATAAATGAATTTCAACAGTTTGAGTAGAGGAAAGTATGCACACGTAATGAATTTTGATTGTCACTTCGTTTGAAACCATGATTGAACTTCTATTTCATTTATAATACTCATGTTTATATAATTTGTTATTGAAAGTGAGTTGGTCTACTCAATTGCTTATAGCTTTGTTTGATAACCTTTGTGGAAAATAGTTTAATCTAAAAACTGCTTATCGGTGAATGGAAAAGTTTTCTATAATTGATTTTTTTAGAATTGAATAAATAAGTTTGTCGATGTAACTACTTGAAAAATAAAAAGTTGTTTCAAGAATCTATGACCTAAGGACGATAGATGATTGGAAATTAAATTTTAAAACAAATACAATATTATTATGCACCATCAATTTTTATATATGTGATTATCGTTGGCATACAAATCATGTGAAAGAAAGCATTGTATGACGTAAGGTCTCATATAAATTTTACTATAGGCACATTAATGTCGCTACGTGAAATTGATTTGCAAGCAGAAACATATTATGATTGTGAAAACGGGGTTTACGATTTATTTACACAATGCAATATCGGATACGAACATAAACTATCACTGAAACGCCGTTAGGTATAAATAAAACGAATGGATATTACCTTAATTCAACTTACAGGTACATCTTTTGTCTCAAATATACTCAGCCTCCATAGCGTTTAAGGAGACATTGAATAAACCATATTTGTAATATGTAAGTTGTATTAAAAAAACCTAAAAACATACTTCTAGAATAACAGATAAAAAATTCTGAGTTAAAACTGTACAAAAATGACGATGATGAATAAGAAGTTAGTCAAAATATAACCTCACAATTGATTAAATTGTCTGTTAATTAACCAGTAATAGAAGCATTCGGAAGGGAATTGAAAGTACGAGTATATTAACTTTTAGTACAAATATGTCCCAGTATATGAAGAATATGCTTTACTCATTTTATTGTATTGACTGGTTCTTCAGCGTACTAAGTTGGAAATAATCAATCGCCAGTTACTTTACCAACGATGTATTTAACAGTATTGCATCTTTTGAATGTCCAGAATTAGTATTAATATTGTTCGAAGACATCAAGGCTGAAGTTAAGAGTGACGTTCAGACGTTGTTGACATTTTTAATTTCGCCACCAGTTACGAAACTGGCTCACTTCAAAGTTACGATGACGCACCTCGATTAAGAAACCCAAGAAGACGTCTAAAATTTCAATGACACAAGTGGACTTGGAAAATTCAATCTCCACTAACAATACACATTGATAAAACTGAAAGTATCGTTGAGATTGATGAAAATGTGATTGTTAATTAAAGTTGACACAGAAATGTGAATAGTCTTTATTTATCCGGTCACGGTTTAGCTCTTACGTATAGCGTTAAATGGCTGACTCTGTTTCAATTTCGTCTAACATGAATGCGGCGGTCGAACGAATCGGAACACGATTATGTTATTGTGAGAAAATTTTATGCGTTCTATACGCTGTCTATCTGAGCTCAGTGTTTGATTATGTTCTGGAGGAATAAGTATTGCAGCCGTCATGAATAAGACTCGTGAGTAAAAAAAATCTGGTTTCATTCTGGCTACCGAATACTATTGATACTATAGATTTTTTATAATAGGATCACAATGTACCACCCTAGTCGTAGTTATTGTCAGAAGAAAATGGTGCATGATGCAAAGTGCTTCCGGACGATTAGTTTTACATAAAGATGTTTGAATTTGTTGTTAACTTTACCTCCTTATGCGTTAATATCGTTATAATGTTTGCGAATTCTATTACGCATTGTTAAGTATACGTTGCTATTGTAGCCTTTGTGGGTTTTTCGATGATTGTGCTTTTGACTGATCTTATTTAACTGTTTGGTCAAAAGATATGTACATTCATAAATTGTATGAATTGATAGTACAATACCATACCCAGTACTACATTTTTCTTAAGTATGAACTTAATTATTTAATTGATTCGTGCAGTTACATCTATTGCAATAAATGTTTTCAAGATTCTAACCTTAATAAAGTGATATATTATTACAAAACCACCCACATTTGTATAGAGGGGTTATCATGAACACGATATGCGTCATAAATATTTCGAGAACATAAAATTAACACTTAAAAACATGGGTTTCCGAGGCACCACAACGTCTACAGGGCCTTACAAAAAAATAGGGATCGCTTGATCCTCTGCGTGAGTCCTGGTTTGTACTAAGTTTGACGTTCTACTGCATAATAAAAGATATGGTATTGAGAATAGAAATCAAATTACATTGAACTCTGTTTAAATTTTTAACACCCACTTATCTTTACTTAATTTACAATTTTCGCCATATGGAGTTCGTAATATGGATTGTTTTGCTGTGAACTGTTTCTATATTCGGTGTCTTCCCTTATCAAAGGACACACTTGTTGACATGTTGTTTAATTGATCGGTGCTTCTCCACAGGGGTCTAGGGCCCTACACGAGGCGGTTTCTTTGAGGAATTATTTGAAATTGATAAACTATAAATGCCTTCACAAGTGGAAGATGCCACTGTGATGTTTTTTCTTCTGTCAAAATTAGATTAAAATTAAGATTTATGCCTAATTACTCATGCATAATTTTTATTTTGCACAATACAATATTTTTACGTAATACTATCTCAACTAGAACTTTTTTAAAGAATACCGACTTTTCCCTTTAAAAATAATCTGCACAAACTTCCCAGATTTACCTGTCTGACTTTTTTTTGATATAACAACAAGATACCTGCTTGAGGCTGTAAAGTGCTTCGTAATAATTACGCGACAAAATTTAATAATGAAATTAACTGTGAATCTTAGATTTTTCGATTTATATCTCAGTTTGAAGATAAAATACTTTTACAAAAGGCGTCGCAAAAATCGAGAGGCGGCTTCCTTTGACGATAGGTGGTCTAACCATTGCTCATGATGTGATTATAATAGCCACACTTCACACACACATACCTACGATCAATTCCAGAAATGTTATATATTTTATTTCTTTCGAGATTTTATTTGCAATCAATATCGAACAGACTTAATTACGACTCGGGATACTCATCATGATAAAAACATTAATTAAATTTTTGATGACTTTCTTTTCACTGTGGAAAATTGTGAATCAGCTATCGTAAGACATCCTTGATGAGATTTTTTGATAATTACATTATTCTTTGTGATGAATTAGAAGAGTTGAATATTTATTTTACAAAAATCCTAAAAAAGAAGATATTGCGTTTCAGCTTAACTGCGTGTGTGTTGAAAGATATTGGATACTTTTGGTTGAGAACACTTCCAATGAAACGTGAAATGGCCAGTAGTTCTAAGCTCGTACGTGTTCTTATACTTAGAAAGGTTTAGGATATTTGATTGTAGCGTATTGTTGGGCAAGAATAAAGTATATCTTATTCTTATTAAATAAAATATTCTTGTAATAACCTTACGAAAATCTTCTACGTACCGTACATTAAGAATTTGTACGTTCGTAAATATATAGAAATGTCATTTTCCAATTTTATTTATGATTAATTTGATACTTCAATCACGATGCGGGCTTGATTTATATCTCTACTTAAACTTAGCGTTCCTTGACGAATACACATTCTTAAGAAACGTCAGTGACTCATGTATTACACAGCTTGAAGTCATAGGATTAGTTGGTATAATTAATATTTGTAGTTATTATAAATGTTGAATGGTATCACCAGTTGGAATAAATATCTGTTGTTTTAATAATTGTACGTTTGTTAAAGGGCAAGGACGCATGAATCAGCTAGGAGGTGTTTTCATCAACGGTCGTCCACTACCGAATCACATCAGGCTGAAGATTGTTGAGATGGCTGCGGCAGGGGTCCGGCCATGTGTAATATCTAGACAGCTTCGTGTCTCACATGGATGCGTCTCCAAGATACTCAATAGATACCAGGTATGGAACGGCGTATAAATATTTTAATATCAGCTCAAATCTTGACAAACAACGAAAATTTATCATATAATTAAAGAAAATGTATTAAATAAATATACTTGTTCAGGAAACTGGCTCGATTCGACCCGGCGTGATTGGTGGGTCCAAGCCGAGAGTTGCGACGCCGGAAGTCGAAAATCGGATAGAGGAACTGAAGAGACAGAACCCAGGTATATTCTCCTGGGAGATTAGAGATAAACTTATTAAAGAAGGCATTTGTGATAAAAACACTGCTCCGTCTGTCAGTTCTATTTCGAGGCTAATACGAGGAGGCAAAAGGGACGAATCAGATCCTAGAAGAAACCATAGTATTGATGGTATTCTAGGTAAGTCCTTGCCGTGAATATTTTTATACAAATGCTTTTAATTGCCCTTACTCGAGTTAATTTATTGCCTTATGATGATTATATCAAGTAATAAAATCGGCAAAGCAGAACAAATGAGGTGCTATTTACGAGATAGATAGACTAGATAACTTTTTATTTTATAACTACAAATTAAACGTAATTGAATAGGAATCGAAATTATAATGTGATTAAATCTTAACTAAACATTGTAGGTGATTGCATTTGTTTATGTAATCTAATAATGTTTTAGTAACTTTTTCTTATGTTCTTATAATAATGGTGAATATTATTTTAAAAATGTCTGCGATAAGCGAACTGTCAGATTAAGAATATCAAGTAAAATTCATTACTCGTATCAGAAAGAACATGATCACGGTGTATTATTTTATCTTATCGTATTTCATAATTTCTTTTAAAAACACATTAATAAGATAGTTTGAGACGTTCGCAAACTTTGTAAAATAGCGTATAAAGTTAATAATCCACGTAAAGTGAAGAGGGAATCGCGCGCACGCCACGGCAGCGCCCCTTGTGTCGGCTACAGAAATTGCAGGTTATAAAAATGAAATTAGTACTCAAAGCTATTATTATCCCATCGCGTTTGGCCCCGAGGCTTACATTACGACAATCTGTCCGTACTGCACGTCTTATACTGTATAGCTATCCAATATAAAATGGCGCTTCTAATATCCCCATTCAGCGACGGAGAGCGGTTTCGCCGGAGAGATTCTGCGATAAGATTATGCATATTAAGTTGTGTGAGGCTAAAGTAATGTCTACGCCGTAAAGCGGGCCCTTTACACGCAGGTTCTTGTGTTCGATTTTAGTGTTCCTAACTAACGGTATAATGGCACAGTTACCCCGTCATTCGTGGAAGTATATATGAAGTCAATAAACGATGTGAAATTAAATATAATCAAAAGAAAATTGCTTAAACAAAATCTTAATTAATTTAAACGACAGGTAAACAACCTAAATGTTTGTATAGGACCAGAAACACTATAATGTCTGCTAATTTAATTTAAGCAAGTGTGGTATCTCTCGTATAGAACAATAGTAGGCGATAGAAACATAGTGACATAACATATTAGAAATACGAGAAGAAAGTTTTAATAGATAAGAGGAATATCGAAATTCCGTCCAGCTTGTGAACGAACTTTTTACCGAAGGAAATCTTGTGAAGTGTAATACACTCGACTCGGTTAATATATGAATTTTTGTCTAATCCAATTAAAATTACACTGATAGCGGAAAAATAATTTCATGTTGTTTTATTAAGCTATTTTCATTACGGTAATCTTTAAAATACAAAACGCGTATTTTTATCACAAATAGCCATCCTAAGAGATAAAAATTTATTAAAAGGTCCATCATCTTGTGAAGACTCCGATACGGAATCTGAGCCGGGCATAACATTGAAGAGAAAGCAACGCAGGTCCAGAACTACATTCTCTGGCGATCAGCTTGAAGCATTGGAGCGTGCCTTTACCAGAACACAATATCCTGATGTGTATACCAGAGAAGAACTGGCACAAAAAACAAAGTTAACTGAAGCTAGGGTACAGGTAAACAAAATAAAAATACTTTTTACCACCAAAATAATGTTTTGTCTATTCTCAAAGATATAATTTAAAAAAGATTTCAAGGAATAAAAGGTGAAACAGTTAAATACATTATAGTCAAAGTCATTTAATTATTTATTTAACGATCTGTTTCATTAAACACAGTTAACACTAAAGTCTAGTCCAATAAAGTATATTTAATCCCATCTGTTATGCGTAGTGATGTTAAAGGTATAACAAATAGCTTTTATCATAATCATTATAATTAATTATAGGATTGTAACCGAGTCACCACATGGTGTTCACGCTACCGTTCCTACACTTTTTGTTAGATTAATAGCCTCGGATGATTGTAGCCTAACACAGAATATAATCGAGTGCTACCAACCTTATAATTATGTTCTGTGATCGTGTTTCTGCCGCGCTTTAAATTATGCTTTGTTTGTGAGTAATCTTGGATAATTTATGTGATAAGTTTTTAACAAATTTAATATTTTTGTCATACAGGTATGGTTTTCAAACCGAAGAGCTCGCCTTCGCAAGCAATTGAATTCGCAGCAATTAAGTGCGTTCAACACGATGTCTTTACAATCCGCTTTCCCCCCAGTACATCAGCAATATGAGTCTCCATCGTCCTTTAACGCTCAATGCGCTTCTTGGCAACAATCGTATTCTTCTTTAGGTACAAGCTCTGTACTAAACTCAGCGTTAGCTCCCTCTTTACACCAATCTGCACTTTCAGCGCCCTCTGTATGTCAATCTTCGTTGTCATCGTCTTTGCATCCGCCTACTTCGACTTCATACTCGTCAGGCAATTTAACACCTTTATCCCATTCTTCGGAATTACCAACGCCTCTACAAGCTTCAGCCGATGCTACGCCACCTAGTTCAAGTCCTACTGCTGCAAGTTCACCATCGGTAACAAACCAAAGCAGCGGTTTGACATATCAGCATCCCACATATCAAAACGCTGGTGACGCAATTCCTCATCCCTACGGCTACGGGGACTACGCTAAACAAGATATGGCAGCTCACAACCATTGGACATCGAGACAACTGGGCCACTCTCAAAATAAGTTAGCTGAAGTCAGCGCCTGGCCAGAAAATTATAGGTATGTTTATAAAGCGTAAAATTGTAAAGTATTCATTAATTTAATGACTCAATACTCCCTAGAAGCCGTAAAATATACGGTTAACTGTTTCGCTTGTATTAAACATGATTTCATTGCTACCAATCTCAAAACACTGTCATTACATTCAATAAGATTATTCAGTTGGTCTATATTGTTTATTTGCGTATGATCAAAATATTAAAGGACCAGGTTAAAAGTTGACGTTGGAAAAAAATTAGTCTGAAATGTTGACATAGAATTTTAATGTGGCCATTATTATATAAGAAAGACATACAACCGCTGACTTTGATTAGAGCTTACAAATTAGGAAGCATTCATTCTATTTCCTTTCACCTCCCTTTATCATTATTCCAAGCGGCCGCTAATCAATTAAGAGTGTAAGAAGTCAGCCATTATACGCCGCCTGGGCCGTTATTATAGGCCTCTCTCCGTAATATGCCGATGCGATCGTGAACTCAATAGGGTTGCAAATTTCATGTGCCTTTTTGATCGGTTATTAATTGATTTTCGACTTTAATAATCTGTTAGCTCCAAACGTGTTATTAAAGCATTCATTTTATCATAATGGCTCTTGAAGTGAATTTGTCGTAAGAGCTAGTGAGGCATTGTCACTGTGTTCTATATGGCGACGACATTTATCTGTGTTATCGAGACAAAGCACGTCAATATACCACACATTGGACCACACACAATATCTTTTCTAGCACAATGAGAAGCACTCTTACATTGTATCAGTTGCGTTTTACGGTGATCACTCGATCTTATTTTAAATGTAAATAAAAAATAAAATTACATTTTCATGACATACATAAATCCTAAACGGAAATTAGCCGAGTACAATTTGTATCATCTTTCATTAATCTTCGAAACTGTCAAAGACGTGCAAAAGCGCGCAATTTGTGTACACTAGGACCAATTAGAGCGCCAGAGTCTGTAAAGTGCAGATACATTTTACATCCCATTTTATTTATCGCAAAATCTACTCTCGACAATAGGACCTGTTGCTTCAAAATAAGATTTAGAGTTGCTTGCAGTTGATTTGCACCATTTATCGTTTTCTTACATTGCGGAAAAACTTGAGTTGCTTTGTATCGAGCGGTTGCAATTAATGAAAGGCCGAACGTGACATTAGTCCAATGAACCCTCGCATTAAGTAACTCTAACCGAGTATTAAAACCTGTATGCAGCTATTTGTAATCTACTTCCTAAACTGCAAGGTTTGCGTGTACCTTTTATTGATCACTTTACATCCGAACGGCTCGATGCTTCGAAATATGCTCGTGATTGATGCATGCAGTGAAACGAAAATTGCCTTTCGATTACAGCTTGATTGAAATCTAAGACTTCCCCCTGCACATTGTTACTATGTTAGATTTCTTTATTGTGACGTAACATATACCTAAGTCTTAGTCATACTATCGCTGCAGTAAATCTCTCTTCATTAAGTCTATACAATGTTCTTTATATTGAAACTTTAAAGTTATTATTTGGTAAATATAGTCGAAAACTCGAACAAAATTAATTTAGAATTATTTAGAACATAAACATAAGATACTGTTTATAGTACTTTATCTAATATTTTCTTGTGTACGCAAGCCTCCCTTTGCTACGAAGCTTTTCAAGTGTTATCATTTGAATCCAGACGATATTTTACAGCATAAAAGCCTATTCATATATTATTTATTAAAACCTTTTATAGTTAAACTATTTAGTATCCTTTTTCCAGTATTCATTAATATCCTTCAAAATAAGTTTGTAACTTCTTAAATACTTAATTACAGGATAAAGGATAAAACCCCAGGTGGATGTAGGCTGGTTGTAGGCGTATAATTGATTAATTAGTATTGTAGCAGCAACTGGTGTTGCGTGTTTTGTTTTCAAAGTTGCAGCTTTTGCTAATTGCATCTAAACTACTCTGAGAATCGCGTATTTTCATTCACCTGCCTGAAAAATAATATTGGCCTAATACATCCTGCAAGAATCCTAAATGCAAGAATACTTATGCAAATTTCTGATTAATTACGAACTTTGATGATAAAACATTTTTGCTTATTGTTTTGGCATGAATAAATAATTATCTAATCAGCAGTATCTGAGTAAAGCAAATTAAATCATGTAAAGTGATTAACTTTTCTAAGATATTTTTTGTATGGTCGTGTACAGAGCAACTTTTATTTTCATTTGTTTTATATTTAAAATGTTATTAACTAAAATTGAGAATCTTGATATCGAGTTGTAGTGCCATCGGATTATTGTACTATACCCTATAATATTTTAGACACCCACACGCAACACAAATGTATGTTTATCATTTGTTCGACGTGAATGAGAGTTAATAACGTATTAGCCACCGTATTCAATTGAATTTATAATTTTATTGCACGGTTGCTCACGATTTGTTTCTATAAATTGGTATTTATGTATCAAAAACATTTGGGCCACCGTTATTAAATATTACGTATTAATTATTTGTAAGTCGTCTTAAAGTCTATTATTATTCTTATTACTATTAATGTAGATCCATTAAGAAGATTTCAAAATCAATCTGAAGGTTTATAGCCATTCGTAAGCCCTCCATTCGAGAAAATTTGTCTATCAATGATGATTAAAGAGATATCGAGTCTTGTTAAATAAACCAGAGTATTAAAATATGATCTTAACGAAAAAGTGTAAATAATGTATAGTATATCGTAATGTATAGTGTGAATAAAAAAATAATGTTTAGTTTCTCTTGTTGCAGTTCGTTCTTTGGAAGCAACGCGTCTCACTACGTGTCTCATGCTCACTCACCCACTGAAGCTAAATCTGGATACCCATACATTGGACAATTGGGTGGTATGGATATGGGTAGAGTTCATTAAAATAATTAAAATATAAGCAATTTATACCCATATATTTTAGTAAACTGATTTTTTATGATAATGAATTGTCATCAGCACTTTTAGTCAAACATAATATCTCGACAACATAAGGTTACTCGTGTTTAGACTTAATTCGGGTATAAAGTAGATAGAAAAATATTACATATACATTGGCTTGCACTATGGTTCTTAAGTTTATTAAAAATTACTAATTAGTTACATTTTGAAATTAAATAAAAAGTAGTATTATTTTGTTAGCACTATCGTGCGGGACTGTACAGGTAATAAGTTGCACCTATTATTTTGTAGTTTTTAACTGACAGATTTGAATTGTATTATTTTATAGCTTTAGTAATTGTTAATAAAAACCGTTCCTAAGTATATATTAAGAGTTACTACTTATTTTATGTAGGTCTTACTTTTACAGCTGTGTTCAGAGACTTGACTTAATAAATGATTAACATCGCCCTATTCAATCATTACTTATGTGAAGGGTAAAAAAATAAGTTAATCACTCTGAGGATGGTCGTACATAGTTAACTGTAATTGTTGAGTAATTTTAAGTTTACGGTATTTAGAGTGTACATTTGTTATTAGTTAAATTCGAAATGCCTTGTACAAAATTGTGATGTAACAGAATATATTTATTTTTAGAAAAAATCGTGCAAATTGGTCTAGATTTAAAATAACAAATATTTTGTAAAATTCGTATTGTTTACCGAAATAAATCATTTTAATAAAATAATGAATTTTAATTACATATAACATTGGATATTTAAAAATTATGTTCTATGAACATCTAAAGTCATTTTATTTCGATACCTACCTCTTTAATCAAAACCAACACAACCAGACAAATGTGGGTACTTTTGACAGAAATAAATGTTATGCATAATCTAGTAATCGGCTAGAGGTCTAATATTTTATTTTCAACAAATTAGAAATTCTTAAACAGAAGCTGACATACTAGTTGTGATATTATATGGCCTTTAAATATTTGGTGAGTAACAACCCAAAGAAAATTTCGATTTGCTTTCTTACTTTCAGTGCTCATTCGTGAAAAGAACCTGTTTAATAAAGTAAATTAAAACATATTGAAACCGTCAGGAATCAATCCCCTTGTTGCGTGACCTACGTCGCTAGACCAAAGCTTTACGGTTTCTATGCTTTTAAGTAAAGCCTAGTTACCTTTAAATATATTAAAATTTCCTACCGCATTGAAATTTATACATACGATAGATATTTATAGAAACACTTTCATAAACTCATTTTTTTATATCGGGTAATTTATTATAATATAATACGGTTTTAAAGATAAATATTACTTTAAGTCAGTAGTAAGATCCATATCATATTTTCCGTATCGTAAATATAATTATAGTTACGGCCTCCATCCCTGTTTAGTTGTGGAATACGTCACGTGCATTTGTTTGCACGTTACTTGAAATATAGTAATTAGCTCATACCCAAAATTTTAACAACATATGTCATTACCAGATTTTGGGCGTAGAATCCTATTGAGATACTCGTACATTCGCGACAATGTTTATGCATTTGATATTAATGTATATGAACATATTGGCATTATATAAATAATCTTGTCAACTTTTTTCTTTGTCATTAATTCTAAAATGATTAAAAACGTTTACGATGTTCTTTTGAAACGCGGTGAACAAAAACAAGATGAAATAGGATTTTATAATCCATAAACTGTATGACTTCAATGATATCACTAAAAAATCAATTTCACAAATGACGTAAGAACATTCAACGTTTTCCATATATTATTACTTTATGTAACATCTAGGCTTTTCATTAATTTTTTCATTTTCTTAATACAATCTAACACAAGCCAAGAATTTGATAATTATGGTATCTAATAAACATACCATAACAGGAGTTATTACATTTCAATAACAAAACCTCAGCATGTGGTTTCATTTGACAATCAATTGCACGTTTGTTCCATAAATTTAGAGACTGCTCTGCCGAGCAGGAAACTTGCAATATTAGTGTAGAATATAATTAAGTCTAATCTACCCCTAAGTACTAGATCAGTGCATCGATTACTCTTTAATTAAATTGTCTAAAGCATGCAATCGCTTAGGTTATGTAACGACATTCTTCTATAATACTTGTATACTTGATGTAATATAACAAACTTTTGAAACAGCTTGTTTTCTTAATATTTTCAGCAGTTTTATGTAAAATTCGACTTCCTTAGTTTGCGCGGATATTTCATGAACCTTTAGTAATATATTTTATTTAATCGTCATTAAGTATGCATAAAATTAACGCGATTGAAATTGCGGAAAATTGCTCGTTTTTATTATATTCTTTATAGTAAGTATGCTTTCGTAGTAGTAATATAATCTGTGACATTTTAAGATTTTTTAATATACAAAGCTATAATATATTTAAATATAAATTGTAGCTAGGCCTATTAAGAAGTATTTATACTAATTTTCGAATGATCGTACAAACAGCTATAATATATATTTCTATGACATCATCAAAATAAACGATAATTTATGTAATTGAAATGAAAGCAAAATATACACTGTAGCCGCGTCTGTGACGACCTTTAGTAAACTTAAAAAGTACTTAATACCTAACTTATTCGTCCGTAGAAACATTCTTTAAAATAACTTTGTTTTATTTTATTGTACCAAAATAAACCTACCGTCCAATCAGAAGGTGTTGAATAGAAAACGTGATTAGATTCTGGTTTCCACAAAAACTAGTGTTTAAGCAAAAACTATTCGGTAAAGCACACGCGTGGGAAAAATTCGTTCAATCTGCGATGAGTAAGGATTTTAGCTCAATTACTTTTTATACCAATAATTTAGTCATCGTGAATTTTTTGTTGGGCATTTGGCAGAGCGATAGCGGATTGGTCATATTATAGGCAGTCTTTTCGTTTACTGCTAATAATGGCAAATAAACTATTACGAATTAGTGACAATTTTTTTATTTCTAAAACTTTATCTGAAGTTTGTGAGACGTTACGATGATTATTTGTCCGCTTCGTTTGTAAAAATTTATTAATGTAATTTTCATGGTAAACTTTCAAAATTACTGCAGTAACTGACTGTAACTATAAATCTTTAAAACTTTAAAAAATAAATACATTTCTGTTAAAATAACTTATCTGTCAAATAAAATAACGTATCCATAAATTATTTATACATAGATGTCTATGGTCCAGAAGTTAATAACATTTTCAACAGCCTACAATTGAAAAATATTTTTAAAAATTAAATAAATTGCAATATTAAAAATTTCATAATTCGAATTCTAAAGCGGAAATTATAGTCAGTCAAGTACAAAACCCCTGAGAATACGCATCTACTTTTTATACTGACACACTTTTGAGAATTCTATCTATACCTGTGTTGATACAAAAAATAATTAACTGGTACGCTATTTTGATAGGTAGATAATTATAATACAGAGTTACAGAAATTAAATTTATAATTTCATAGATTTCTATCGATGATATGATGTTTAAATAGATTTTTGTCAATAAAGACATCGCAATAGTACTGTTAATTGAAGAACGGGTGAAGTTGACGTCGGTAGATGACCTTCACGAACTATGAGCCACAGTAAAACAATAGACTTTAGCAAAATTACAAATCAGACACATCTCTTTTTGGGTATAATTAAACCCTAATCAGAAGTCATATATCCTTCAATATTGTTATTCTTAGTTCGCCTATTTAGTTATTTATTTGGCTATAACAATGAACAAAAAATATTTGTTGCAATTAGACTTTTTATACTTTCTCTAAATAGTTTAGAAGTGCTAATTCTTAAAGTAGGTTAACAAAAAGTTTGATTAAATGACAAAGAGAAAAAAAGCGCAATTTCATGGTAAATTCGTTGTAGCAAGTTGTACAAAATACGAATATTTCATATAATTCCACAAAGTTGCAGAGTCGGTCGTAATATTCAATGGTCGTCTTAGCAAAATGATCATGAACACGTAATGTGATGACTCCACTCCAGTTAACACACCTGTAGGAAATTAATAGCTCTACTTTGTTTAAGGATAAAGTAACAAAGGATTACGTCAAGGTGATCTCAATTGTTTCGTAATGCATATTGATCTATTTTATAAGTTAGATCAGATCTAAATATGACAGACATAGATAAAATATGCAAATGATATAAGCTTGACGCTGGTTATGTGACGTTATGCCATTTGCATATAAAGTCTGACAACAATGACCAAAATATCAGCGTATATTCATTACATTTCCAGAAAAAATTGAAGAAATATTCATAATATATATATTTAACATTTAAGAGTAAATGTGGATCTATAATTTGGTGTGTTTTAAGAATAGATGATTAATTGAATAATAATAGTTCGATTACATTTAGATTATAATATTAAAATCATTGTTCATCAGATACTGTTTAATAACCAAAAACTTAGTCTTTAACTGAGACTCTAGACAAATAACTACTTAAGTTTTACTTTGAGTCTAAAAATTAAAAGCGCTTTAAATAAAGACATGTAAACGACCGCTATTCGTCCCAGTCCGTAAAGAAGTGCCTTCTAAATCGTAGTTTTAGAAGGTTTTACATTCAAATAGAATGAATAACAATAAAGAATCTATTTTCGAGCTTTATGAATGAAAATATGAACTGAGTCATCACTTAATCCCCATAGTTTACCGCATAAGCGCAACGGCCAATAAAACGAAACGATTAAAAGCCAAAGTTCTCACATAACATCGTGAGAAAGAATATCACAACAAAATGAACCGGCTAACTGTCCGCCAATTAATATCTCGTGTTGAAGAGACAGTTATAATGGTTGCGATTGCAGGTGGATTCGTGGGTTTCGCTTAACAATTTCGGGGCATCAAAAATCGGTCATCGACTGTATGTTTTTCGGAAAAATCGGTTCGGGACTTGATCGATTTTCACAGCGCATAGTGCACGCACGTGTTGGAGGTTTGTCGCGATGCTTGTTCGTCACACGGCCGACTGAATTATTGTTTTAGCACCAATTAACAAACCCTTCAATCGATTCGACATAATTATTCAGATTATCTTGTTTGAGAATGCTTTTTTTATATATCACCGAGAAACCGAGTTGGCAATGGTTATTTTTTAATGTTTGTACTGTGTTTATTGCAGCTTACCTTAAATAATCCGGTTAAGTAGTAGTAAAAACTAAGTTTTTTCAACCTTTACATAACAAGTAAATTTTGTCGCTATTCTCCATTGCTTTCCCATCTTTTATGTAACCGCATTAAAAATTGCTTACCTTTCGTAATCATAGTGAATACCAAGTAAGTATCAGCCTACGTGCGATCCAATAAAACTCAGTCATATCAGCAAATGAAGCCTGTCACGTACTGAAATGTTAATCCAAGCTTTTCAGTTTCAACTCAATTACTTACTCGAATGAACTTCTCGTGGAAATGTAGCAGTGAATTTAAAATATTTAATTTCGTTGTCCAGTTTTGGTATAGAGCTATGAAGGAATACGAAATGGGATCAGAATTTAATAAATTGTGACATGATATATTGTTTATTTCTGCATGACGTTTCAAAGGCGTAATTTGCAAGGCTTTGAGGGTTGGTAATCATGTAAGCTCATTTAACCCATTTTTATCATGGTTCATTACAATTATTTTTAACGTTAAACAGAAGAATGAAAATAAGCATTTCATAGATTTTGTTTAGGGCTGCGAAAAATATAAAAATCCTACGTTTTTTTCAGCGTATATGTCTCGTATATGTCCCGTATATTGGCTTGTAATATCTACATAGATCTTATATATTATTTGTATGTTAACAAGGATATAAATGAATTATTTTTGTAAATCTCACACAGGAAAGTACAATTTTTATAAATTTTGTTTATTTAGTTGTAGTTTTGTAATTTTTAACTTTAATTAGAAACGTAGTACAAAGTTTACAGCGAAGATAATATATCAAACCAACTTCAGATATAATGAACATTAATTTAATATCGGTGAAGTACTTGTAATAATTATTTTCTCTTAGCCACTTTTCAGTATTTAAGACGTGTTTAGCAGTAGAGAGAGTAATTAAAATAATGAATTACAATGTTTGACTGTTACGTAGATATTTCTCACGCTCGTTACAATTAAATATTTATATACAAGTAATATGCTATTTCATGCTACTCGAATAGAACGAACCTGTTTGTTTTTAAAA
>JAOSYY010000015.1:2708199-2731781 GCA_025727935.1 Hebomoia glaucippe
TAACATCGAAATTAAAGAAAATAATATAATTTTCTTTAAATTGAACTTTGCCGCGCATCGAACGTCATTCAACGCATAGTAATTGACAGATGACATTTGCGAGAGATAAGAAAAAACCTAGAAGGATCTTGTGATTATTATTAATTTATAATATAAATTCCATTGTTAAAGTATTCTAAATTGTGATTAGGAATAGACGTTGTTAATAATAACATTAAATGTCGTTTCTTTTTCGAACAGAGAAACTCAATTGTGTTTGTTTTACTATGTATTCCTAACACCAAAATTATAAGAAAATATCTTATATACGTATAAAATATGATAGATGTATGATAATTTAAGAAATAAGAGTAATATATTAAAAACGCAAAACGAATATATTAATTACGGATTATAAGTGTATAATTAGATTTAAAATTGAGAAGTATGCAATATTTATCTGTAAATATACTAATAAAAAATATTGAAAAAATTGTTTGTAGCATCACAATGAAAGTTATATAAATGCGTTGGAAAGTATATATGGTATACATAATACAAACAAATATTTTGTATGCCCATAATATAACGTCTGTTTGTAACGGCTGATTTCTAAAACAGCTGGCTAGATTTTCACCGAACAGGTAAATAGTTACTGTAATAAATTAAGCTTTGTTTCATCACAACCATCATATTCAGTAGAAAAAATCAACATAACCGACTCCAACATTGATATATGTATAAATTTCTCACTTGTTAAAATGCGAGGGACCACTAATAGAATACACATTAATACAGATTAAATATAACTAAAGTTTTTAAAATGTATGTCTGTTTATGTAAAATATGAAATAGTTCATGATTGATTTAAGTATTAGCATTTTAATTACACTATTAGAAATAAATAAATACAAATGACGTAGCCATTATTATTATTAACCGATGTGCTGTCGGTAGCGATTTTGGATATTCCATTAAATGTACCTTATGGTCATCTGCCATAAAGAGTACGTAAAGATATCTATCATTTACATCAAGTGAGGAAGCTAATTAAATATTTATTCAATCATATGGGATAAACATATTTTATTTCAAAATCTATACCGGAATAACCACAATTTATCGTCAATAATATATTAATGATCCATATAAAAACGTCGTATAAATTTTTTTTCATATTAAATCCAATAACATAAGATTATGTATGATAGATGTATTTTTATAACAGAAATAATATGTTCCGTAGGGAGTCTTAGTAAGAGTCATTATTTTAATAATAATACTTTTTAAATCTAATATAATAAAATCTAGCATAACTTTTAATTTTGTGATGTGAATCGGAACTTCTGGTGTCAAACCCTATGAACGACTAGTGAAATTGACGCGGATAAATAATAAATAATTAATTGATATATGAATAAAAGTATGCAATCGACGTCGTTTAACATAAAACCCGTGGAAAAATCCATTATTTTATTATCAATGTCTACTAGATTGTTTATATTATTAAAAAATCGCGATCTGATGATAATTGTAAAAGTCACCTTAATTATAACAGTGGCCCTGATCTCTGACTTTGAAAGATTGATAATTTCGTGAATGTTCAGGTTGGCAGAACAATATTTTAATAAAAACTAGCGGAGTTCCGCAGTCTTACTTGCGGCAATTCTAAATACTAACTTTTTACACATAAAACTTATTAACTTATAACATTAAAACACAATTTATAAAATTTTATATCTGTCTGTTTGATCCAGTAATTTTCTAAAACACTTAGTTCGATCTTAATAGGTGTTTCGCTGGTAAATAATGTCATTATCTTTATTAATATATAATTAGTTTACGTACAAAATTTACACAAGTAAAATCGCCTCTCCTTTTATGGTTGCTTTATGGATTATTACATCTTTATGTATATTTTTTAAAATAGCAGTAAAAATAGGCATGTGGTATACAACAATCTAAGATATAATATATAATATAGAATAATATATTATTGTACCATGTGAAGTTCCATGCTAACCACAATGTTATTAGACAAAATTATAAAATCCTCTCTCAATGAGTAGAAAAAGATATTTAACGATAGTAGAGTGCGTCTATTAGAATTTTAATTTTATTTTAAGTAAAAAGTTTCGAGAGAAATTTACGAAAGCAGTTGGTCCCCGGAAACTTCTCTAAAAAAATCATTTTAAATTCATACTTATAAAAAATTAATATTATGACGTAAATTTACAAACAAACCTATTGCAAACCATTTTGCAATATCTCAAAGGTTCCCTAAAGTTATTAAAAATCTCTAATTTTTTATAAATCACATATAATTTTGTTATACTAGTGCTGTACTGCCAGATATACTAGAGGTCTTAAACAGCGCTAAAATGAAGTGACGAACATACGATTTAAAGTTTATTCATAATTCTGGTAAAAAGCTAATGGAGGACAAGAAATTTGTAAATTATATTTAAATTGCGTTCCAACGCTCATACATACAGAAATGTAGCAAAGGACGCTTTTCGACTTTAGTCAAAAATTTCCGAATATTTGAAATCGGAATCATAGATCTTCAGTCCATCATTAAATTAAGAATGATGTCACTATCTATCACCATCCCTATAAAGTAATTAGTTACTTATTATAAAATTGGTTTAGTATCATGATTCTGAGAAAACAGCACCTATAAATATGGTAAGGACATGCCTAGGATACGATGACTATCGACTGTAACTACAGATATCGTTATTATAATTTATATGTGTAACACTGTTCGTTAAAACAATAATTTATTGTTCAAGAACTTTCACTGTTGTTAATATTTGCGGTCACCCCATCACCGTCTGACCCCATGAAGGGTCACGACAGATATCCGATTAAGAACAATCCCAAATATTATTGGATTCTTCTTATCATTTTACTAAAGAGATAAGGTGTAGTCATTCAGTATAAAAAGTGCTCCGAGAAAGTGTTAAAGCACAGTTAGCAGTTGGTCTGGCTAAGATGAAGACTGTCTTGGTTCTGGCTAGTCTAATCGCCCTGGCGGTTGCCGGGAGCGTCGTATTTCCGTCTAAAGTTGAATGGAAAGTAAAGAGCGGTAAGTTATATCTATGTGTCTTTTAACACTACCCATGAGATCGAACTATGCTTAAAAAATAATAACGTAATGTATAAACATCTGTACACTTTTTTATAAACTTAACGTAACAAAATCGCCTATGAGCCCATATTTTTTTGTTGAATATCGTATTTTTTCAATTATGATATTTAATTTAATATAGGTTCATAAATTTAAAGATTTAGACTAATATTATTTAGAATTCGAAACGGAATATGGAATTAAACTCTATACTTTCTATAACTATGAAAAATACTTATTGTCGCTTTTCAATTTCAGTGGACACCGAGTTCGTGAAGAAACAGAATGAAATCCTCAACCTATTCTACTACACTAGCCATGTGAACACTGACGCGGAATACTACAAAATTGGCAAGGACTACGATATCGAAGCGCATGTCGCTGACTACACAGTAAGTTGTAGATTATAAAAATAGTAGGATATTTTAAATTTATGGTTAAATACAAAAATTGAATAGTGGTGTTTTAATCCAACATTATTAATAATTCTTGTCATCTTTGTTAATAACACACATTAACACATTATGCTCTATCTTACTGTGAAATTCAACAAAAGATTTTGTCCACCTAGAAGTATGTTCACGTTGCTTTTAAACATTTTCATGTACACCTACATGTCACCATACCACTACTACATGCCACCACCACCATACCTGTCACTTGATAATTTTTGTTATGTAAATTTAAAACTAAGTATTTTTTCAGAACAAACAAGCCGTTGAAGAGTTCTTGAAGCTCTGGAAAGTTGGATTCATCCCCAAATATATTCCATTCTCAATCTTCAATGAAAAAGGAAAGGAAGAAGCTGTAGCCCTGTTCCATGTTTTGTACTACGCCAAGGACTTCGATGTCTTCTACAAGACTGCATCTTTCGCTCGGGTGTACTTGAACGAAGGTCAATTCCTGTACGCTTACTATGTCGCTGTTCTCCACCGTCCCGACCTTAAGGGAGTTGTTCTTCCTGCTCCATATGAGGCATACCCTGAACTATTCACCAACGAAGATGTATGGTACAGAGTCAACCGCATCAAGATGCAAAACGGTATCGACACAAACGATTTCGGACCTGAATACGGTGTAGCCCACGAGGACAACAGTTATGTCGTATACGCTAACTACTCTGACTACTACACTTACTCCGACGAAGAACACAAAATTTCCTACTTCACTGAAGATATTGGTCTAAATGCTTACTACTACTACTTCCATGTTTTCTTCCCATTCTGGATGGAGAGCGATGTCCAGCCTGCTTTGAAGGAACATCGTGGTGAGGTTTACTTCAACTTCTACCAGCAACTCTTGGCTCGTTACTACTTGGAACGCTTGTCTAGCGGTCTTGGAGAAATCCCTGACTTCTCGTGGAACCATCAAATTGAAGCTGGTTACAAACCATTCATGAAATACTATTACAACTTTGTTCAAAGGCCCAAATACTATCAAATTCCTTATGAAAAGCACGTTAGGGAACTCCAAGTACTTAATACCTTCGAACAGACCTTCGTCCAATTCGTTCAACAAGGACACTTTAAGTCTGTAAGTATAATTTTGTTTTTTTATAATTATAATTCAAGAAGAGATTAAACTATGTACTAATGCTCAATTTTTAATTTTTAAATAACTTGTGAATGAAGATACTTCAAGTCTAAGTCGTTAATCGTTAATTTTTTATCTAAAATTATTTGTAGTTCCCTATATGTACGTACTTTATATTAGAAATAATGTTTAATTGAAAATTGTTACAGTTCAACCAAGACGTTGATCTACGCAACTCTAAATCTGTTAACTTTGTTGGAAACTTCTGGCAAGGCAACACTGATCTATTCACTAAAGTTGGACCATGGAACCACCCCTACTCTTACGAAGTTACTGCCCGTCACGTTCTTAGCGGTGCTCCTGAGACCTTTGGAAAGTGAGTAAAATGTTAAGCACACTTTCTTAACAATAGTAAGTTACAGAAACAAAAGAAAGTATTCTTGTTAAATATTTGGGAGGATTAAATTAACTTTTATTTTTGTTTCAGATACGATTTCGTTCCTAGCGCTCTTGGTTTTTACCAGACTTCTCTACGTGACCCAGTCTTCTACCAGTTGTACAGCAAAATCTTGAAATACTTTATTGACTACAAGAAATCCTGGTCTCCTTACACCCAAGATACTCTCCACTATGTTGGAGTGAAGATCAACGACGTTAAGGTTGACAAATTGGTCACATACTTTGACTACTACGACTTTGAAGTTAGCAACGGTGTATTCTTCTCTAAAGAAGAGATTAAGACTAGTACATGGCCATACTACATTGTCCGCCAACCCCGTCTTAATAACAAAGTATTCAGCGTAAGTGTTGATGTTAAATCTGATGTTGAAGGAGACGCCGTTTTCAAGATTTTCCTGGGACCTAAATACAATGGTAAGGGTTACCCCATTGAATTGGAAGAGAACTGGCAAAACTTTGTTGAATTGGACTGGTCCGTTCAGAAGCTCACTAAGGGACAAAACAAGATTGTACGTCACTCAACTGAATTCTACTACACTAGACAAGATTCTGCCTCAGTTAGAAACATCGTCAAATATCTTGGAGAAGGAAAGGTGCCCGTTGATATGTCTGTCAAGCCTGGTGCATTCCCTCAGAGATTAATTCTGCCTAAGGGTACTGAGGGAGGTTTCCCATACCAAATCTTCGTTGTTGCATACCCCTACCAGCCAGCCAACAAAGAGGTTGAAACTATCAAGGTATTCGCTAATGACAACAAGCCTTTGGGCTACCCATTGGACCGCCCTGTTAACGAAGTTTACTTCAAACAACCGAACATGTTCTTCGAGGAAGTCAAAGTATACCACGAAGGAGCTGTTTACCCTTACGAGTACAATGTTCCTTACTATACTGTTCACCGCAACGAGGTTAGTCAGCATTAAGAGGAGAGAGAAAAATGTGGTGTCTATACAATAGATGTCCTATTATAATGATTAATTGAATTTGTGAATGTATGTATAAATAAAACCATTACTATTATTATTATTACGTATCATCTTTTATTTTACCTCAATACCTCTATTAATTAGTTCAAATGTTCTGAAAAGTAGCCATTCATAATATTAGTACTTTTCTTGTGATAAATCGTAATTTTATTAAAAACGTAGTTGTTAGCCATCGACTCATTATTAATTATTATTGCTGGCCTATGGAAAGGAAATCCTAAAGGCAATGAATCATAATCTATGATATTAGTATTGTTAAAGGAGACATCTTTCATTGACAATATCATAGTGAATAATGTTAAATTCAATCCGTCCTCTAATCCTTTAGGTATTAATAAATTTTCAGGAAATTTGAAAATATCGTACTTATTCTTCTTAGAAAATGACTGTTCCATATTATAGTTATCATCAAAAGAATATTTATCTGCTGCCTCAGTAGACCAACTAACTATATTCAAACCCTTTTCAAATTTATATGTGAACGAGTCGATTTCATAAAATTTTGAATATTGTTGCCAGCAATATTTTGGATCACATTCAGGACCTAAAAATATCTTAACGATGCCATTATCATTGATTTTAGATTCAACTGTGAAATTTAATGTGAAAGGTAAATGTTTTAACCTTCTTTGTCTAGCTGTGAATAGTGTTGGAGTCTTTTTCGCAAGGTACTCTTCACTGTATAAAAGCTTTGTTAAACTGATTTGGTAATAATCAAAATACGTTGTGATTTTAGAAAAATTGCTGTTGATTATTTTGAAGTCCTGACTCTCATATTTAGAAAAATCATATGGTTGTATGGTACTGGAGTATTCGATAAAGTATTTTAAAAGAGCTTGGATCATTTGCCAATACAGTGGATCTCGTAAAGTTGTTTGCGGATTATGTAGTACAGATGGAGCGGGATTGTATCTGGAATGAAAACATTATATAAATTTAATAACACTATAAAAAATGTCAATCCAAAGACAACAATTTCATGAAATGCAATTGTAAATCCCTATGAAAACTATGATTCAGTTTTCCATTGTTTGAATTACTGAAAGTTATGTTTACATCAAACATAATTTCTACATAAAATAAATTCAGGTAAAACCTCGGGACATGGTTAGTAAAATAGATTAAATATGCCTAAATTTTATTAAATCTTACTTTAGTTTAGGTTACAACTTTAAGTTAATTACCTGTCACTTGGATAGCTGTTTGACCCATAACCAAAGAGAGACTTTACAATTTTTGCTGTTTGTACACCATCGAAATTAGCTCTTATTAACTTTGCTAGTAAATCAATATAGTTATCTTCAGTTAACGCTATTTTATTTCCGTTCTCCTGAAAAAAAAACATTGTTTTTATTTTTCCAATATAAATTACTAACAATATATTAAAAATGTTTGTACCATGTAAATAAATCCTCTTGAAATGCATTCCTTAATTGCAATATCTATTGCTTTGATACGCGCCTGTTCGTCATTCCACTGTGGAAGCACTGACGATCTTGTAGGAAATGATAGACCATTATCATGCAGTAAATATGGATTATAATCCCGAAAGCAGTTAGATTCACTGGATACATTACGTGCACGGTAATGTTGCTTCTCTAAATTGTATCGAGCTAAAAGCTGTTGATGAATATAGTAATCCCGCTCCGCATATCTTGGGTCAATACCTGACAGTTCATCATTACTCATCCAAAATGGATATTGCAGATGCACTCCATAATAGAAGCTGTTTAATGCTATGTCTTCTCGGAAGTAGTCAAGATTCTCTTCACACCCATCACTGACCATATTCCAACTAGAATAATTGGCATTGATGACGACTAAATCGTTCTTTGAGAAAATTTGATTTATTTTTGCAACTTGTGCATCAGTCATGTAAGTTTCACTTTTGAATTGGAGTGCTTTTACAACAGCTTCACTGTTAATAAAATAATTAGGTTTAATTATAAATGGAGGCTCGATTTCTTTAGAAGATGTATCGATCCTGTACATAGAAGCCAACCGCCAGGCGTAGTCAAACATATCTTTGTTGACATTTTCGCGAGCCCAATCCCGAATCAAAAGTACTTTATCTTTGTCAGCAAATTGAAATATTCGAAAAAGAGCAATAGTTGCTTCTCTCAGATTGTCATCGTAAATATTAAAAATTAAGCCTTTTATTGTATGGCCTTCTTCTAGATATTTATTAAACACTTTATAATTTTCATCCTCCTGAAAAAATAATACGATTGTTGACAAACAGTACATTGCTAAAACTAATTGCATGAATATTTAGATAGCTTATTATTTACCTGATCGACTAAATCTGACAACTCTAGTTTTAACTGGTTCTGCGATTTGGGTGGCGCTAAACCAGGTACAATAAATTTCATAAACTGTTCATTGCTCTTAAATAACTCTGAAAAGAGAAAATTAAGAAATACCGTTTTTGGCTTGAAATCGGCACACATCTTGGAATTAATGTATTTTCCACTTATTGGTTCTTTTTAACGACATATAACTACATGGTTGTTGCTTTAGAGGATATTAAACAAATAAATATTTCATGATTGATTCATGTCATACCTTTACATAAATATTTGGCTCAAATATAAGTAGTCGACTCTGACAAATAAATGAGGCTCCTTAATTATTTGTATATCTCTTGTAATTCAGACTACATAGATTGAATTATGTGAAGTTTAAACAAAATACTGTCTCAAATAAATATTATACTGTTATAAAACTCGATAATGTTTATAATAATATATACATGTCAAAAAATTGTTTTAAACTTCCATAACAATCAAAGGAAACAAAAGTTAAACATACAAAGTACAGAATACAATTATTTTTTAAGTTTAAGAAATTGTTTGTTGTTTGTTTCCTTACCTCCTTCGCTCAAAATTTCCGTTAATTCCATAGAATTACTTGGCACAGGAACTGTTAAAATTTGTCCCAAGAAAAATAACCAAAGGAACATTTTTAATAGATAACCCTGCCACATGGCAATAGTAATAGTTTTTCACAACTGAATTTAGCAAATAGTAAACAACTCTTATATGTAAGTCATCGTGTTGCGTTTTCCCTACGTTCAATTGAAATCCTGGGGTCAGTATAATAGGAATAATTCACTGCTTGCGGTACACTCGCTAACAGTACGAAAAAAAAAAACATCTTGCAATCATATTTACATACCTATAGGAGGAATCATAAGACCCTTGTTTGAGCAGAGAGGTTTTATTCAAATTATGTTGTTATAAAGACGTATATTGACGCAAACCCAAAATTTTGAACGTTTTCAGATTTTAAGCCCATTGTAAGATTTCAAATAGAAAATTTTAAATGGAAAAGTCCTTCTTACGTGGTCCATTTCAATAATACAAATGTGAAAAAGATCCAGCGTATTCATTATACTATTTGTCCTTTTGTTTTTTCATATCAAAACCACTAAACAAATTGTACTAAGTATTAGTAGCTTTGAGAAAAGCTCATCTCCATTAGTTGTGACATTAAAATCTCAAGAAAAAGAAAGCTTATTTATGAAATATATTTTTCCAAATTTGGAATTTTTTAATTCATATATTTGTTCTTATTATGGAAAATACGTAACAAGGCTTATATTAATTAAAAGGAACGTTAGGATGCTAAAGCTTTTGCTCTCAGTAGTACAGACGTTATGTTCTCTTAGGAAACAAAATCCAATTGGACAATTTTCCAATTGTATCTCAGGTCTAATTTTGGTCCTGCGGTAATTTGTCGTTTAAAAGAGCGCTATTACGTGGTATGAGACTTGATTGAATGCAACACAAAGATAAATAACGTTTTTAATATTAACTCCGGCGCAGACGAAAATACGAGAGTGTATGCTAGCACTTTTAGATGTTACTATTTCAATATAGATTAATATTAATAATTTTAATTAGGTATTTTAGATATTTTTGTTTTAAAATATTTGTTTCAAAAGTTAGTTTTTTTTAATAATATTATAAATAATATATATAAATAATATAATTAAAAATATCAATAATTTTTATAGTAACGTGATTTGGAGACAGGTAGGTCTTTATATCTTCAGTTCAGTTTATCAATGCATTTTTTGTTTTATATTTCTATTATTATGTATAAGTTTTAGAGGGCTCCTGAGATGAATAAACGAATAAAAATGGATTGTGTGAGTATCAGCTCCACGCACAACTGAATTTCAAACAAAACAATTTTAAAAAAGCAACTAATGTTTAATATACAATAACCAGAAGATAATATACCGGGATAATATTCCTTAAGAAGTAATTTAATTTTGATTCTTAAGGATTAAACTCTACAACAATAAACAATAATTAAATTATTCTAAATTCTAAAAATTCTTTCTACAGTTTTGAAGTAATTTATCGGGTCTAGATTACTAAAATCCCTTAAATTTTTTAATTAAAAGCTATGTGTACATTTACACTACGTAGGTATAACTGTAACAATAAGTTACAAGTGAATAAAACAAAAAATATAAAATAATTTATTTAAAAATGTAAAAAAACATTTTTAATACGCAGAATTTAATAATGGAAGATGGTAACAAATTAAATTGATGTTTACAAGAATATTATTACAATTTAAATACTGTCTTGAGAAGCAATGCGTTATAAATATTAGCAGTAATAAAATACGTATTTAATGAATTATCCTAAAATAATTCTAAAAACGAACACAACTAACCTATCTATAAGATAGAGAAGATGATGTGTGCCTGCATGCTAATACCGCATTGTCTAGCTGTTTTGTACTACGGAAGTCTTAATTTATACTTAGTTAAAATACAATAGTTTCCTAATATAATAATACTATATATAGATTTGCTGAAGTAATTTAGTCGCCAGTCATCATCTCCATGAACTCTGTAAAGAAAAAATATATATATTCATAAAAAAATCCCTTAAAATTTAATAATAATGTCAAAAAAATTGGCGTAGGCCATGTTATCACTTAGTAGTATAGAAAATAGATACCATGAAGTCTCAAATTTACCAAATATACATATAAAATTTCATAAAAATTGGTCAGGCCATTTCAGAGAAAATTGTGACACGGGACGTTTTAAATATACATAAAAAGTTTACCTTTAAAACAAGTTTGTAAAATTATAAATAAGGTATTTGATAATTTATAAAGATTTTTTGATTCCAAATTATTATTATAGCAAGCCTTATAGTGCAGTGCCAAAATGGAATGAATCGAACACATCAATGTCACTGTTGACAAGTCAATAAATCTAAATGAAACGTTTTGCCAACGAAAAATATTTATGCAGTTAATTATTTGATGAAGCATACCTAATCATGACTTTGATATCACAAATTATTATTATTATTATTTCTCACTGTAATTAAATAGGTTGTATGTGGTCCAATTAAAGTATGAAAGGTAAACCAAAAACGCTAAACTTAGTAAATAATAAATCTTCAGCATCGAATACTAGATACTTATAAATCATAGGAGCGATAAATCCCATTATAATATTCTCAATCATTCCAGATTTAAGTATAACCTATCAAATTAATTATAGGATTTGTATTAATGCAATAAAAAATGTTACCGTCGAAGTCAACGGTTCCTGATCCGTCAGTGTCAATCTCAGCAATGATACCGTCTAGGTCAGAGCTGCTAAGTTTGTCATCTAAGGCAGCCAAAATCTCCTTCAGCGTAGATGTGGTGATGTAGCCGTTACCTTCACGGTCGTATAACCTGAAACAAAACAACAATTGTTTTATTAAACCACAGAGCATTAACAACAATTAACATAACTAAATGTTATTTATTTTGTCTTTGGAAAAGTGAAAAAGTCGTTTGTCCACTACGGTTTTGCAGCAATAGTAATAGAATGAAGAAAATTATTGACATACTGACTCTGAGAATAACATTGATCGTAAATGGCAATCACCTGACAAAATAGCATTGTTTGCGTATATTTTCGATTCTTATATCTATTATAAAATTAGTATCACCTGAACGCTTCCTTAAGTTCTTGTTGCATAGCTTCAGCGTCCTCCTCCTCAAGGAAGTGGGATGCGATGTTGCAGAATCCATCGAAATTGATTTTGCCGGTACCTGATTTCAATAACGTTAGATATTTAATCATATAAAAGGCAATACTAGAAGAAAAATTTATGTTTGACCTCTGAGATTACATAAAACTATTTAAATTAAAATATAATACAATGCAATAAGAAGATAAATATATCAGATCCTAGTTATATGTTGCTGTACAAATATTGTGGCTTAACGAGAAGTGACATCGTCCAAAGGAATTCTGAATAGACATGCTCCAGTACTAAAATAGTCTCATTAAACTGACACAGAGCTACGAAGCTATCAGATACGGCAATATCGAACACTTGTTTTGGTTAATGATAATTTCTTTAAAAATATAGAAAGATTTTTTATGAAGAAAAAAATTTAGAATCGATAAATTTAAGTGGCAGTAATGACTGCTACGAAAGGCTCATCGTAAAAATATTTTTTATTAGAAAATTAATATATTTTTTTAGTAGAAAAGAAATACTTACTTTCTGGGTCGTTTTCATCAATGAGTTCCTGAAGTTCAGAGTCATCGAAAAGCTGACCCATTGTGTTTAAAATTGTTGAGATTTTCAGGACGTCGATATATCCAGATTTGGTGGTGTCAAACATCTGGAAGGCCTTGCGGAGCATGGCCATTTTCTGTTCATCGCCGTCATCCTATAAATAAAAAAAATAATGTCATTTACATTCACACACACATATATCGTTGGGGTTCTTATTTGTTTTTCGATTAATACATTTTAGGTTAACAATATAATAATAATAATTAAAGATTAAAAAACAAAATCCAAAATATTGCAACAATCCATTGGAATTTCCGATAACATTTTTTAAGTTTCGATATGTTTTATCGAACAACACTTCACTTATTTTATCACTTTCACTTATCACATTATTAAAAATAAATCTCACCATTGTATTAAAAGGATATTAACTGCCGCAACAAGAACCGAATCTGAGTGCGAGTGTTGTTACACTGAATTTCAAATTCATCTGCCACCCTTATTTATAGACCATCGGCGGACTACAGTGGAATACGAAAATAAGTAAAAAAAAACTCTCAGCGTCTTCATTCGTAGACTACTCATGACGTTTTATTCGTCATCAATAAAACGTCAGTAGATGAAAATAATGCAGCCTCAGGAAACCAGTTGTCATAATTTTTGTATAATTTATCGGTTAATTTTGGCTGGCGGTATGCCATTTCACTAACCATTAATGTGGGAGCCACATAATAAAGGTTAATTATCTTATTATCGTGTCCATGTACTCAGTAATTTTTGGTGACATAATATTTTCTTGCTCTTCTAAGAATCTCTGTATAAGTATATAGTTATTAAAAATTATGAGATTTCCTTATATAATCCTTTACGTTTTAATTTTGTAGCTGTTTTGATGAAATACAAAAAGTAGCCTTGCATTTTGTATGAAAATATTCACTTATAGATTGTTTATTAATTTCTTTTATAAACGATTTGGTAGTTTCATAACGTAAACACAAAGCTCGATCGCTTTACTACGTATCTTCAATGATAGATGATGTGGAGGTATTTTGGTAAATAAACAGTTTAACAGATCGCTTCAACGTCGACCGTGAAATATTATTAATTTAGGTATTTCGACATGAGATTGAACATATCAAAGGCGTTGGAAGCAAAAGCTTTCCAGATACTTGCTGTTAAGTAATATTCAAATTGAGAACAGGAAGTACCTTAAAATAATATAAGGAATCACTATTTCAGTGAAAATACCATGAAATGTCACGCGTGTGGTGTCTCCAGTTTCCAGATATGACAAACCTTTGTCGTATGAATAATACAGATTTTTTATGAAAGTATTCTCATAGTTATGAGCATAAAATTTCAAAGTTTTTAGTATTAAAGCCTTGACGCTTTACAAGAGGAAAGCAATACATTTCACATCACAAGTAAGATATTTTTTTTTAAATATCGAAGCCCAAAATAATATATAATATATTTAGTAGGAACCTAAATATCTTTGTGTATCATAGATACAGTTGGGAGTAAGGTTCTAATTACATTCTAATACGTACTAATGTAAATAAAAATTGTATACATTTAGACATCTATCTTAACAATTAATTAACCTTAGAACAGAACAATAAAGCACGATACAATTTTAATGATCTCATTTACGGTTGCCAAAATGTCAAGCACATTGACACTAATGTGGAATCAGAAAATATATCAATTGTCGCTCTGGCAGATTAGGAAAACGTTAAGAATGAGTATGCGTCACCGTTTGCTACCACTGGCGCGTGCAACGAGTTATACAGCGCGGCGTCCGCGCAGATATAGATCGTCATTCGTCGGTGATCGACTATAATTTTTGTACGCCTCGAGGTAGTTAGACAATGTGTTGAGCCCTCGGCTTTGTCGCCCACGTGGCTTGCGAAAATCTCACTGACCTACTTTTTTGGCACGATTCAGGGAATAGTTGTTTTTATATTATTGAAATATACCGTTTGGAAATTGAACTTTTTCTATTAAAATACTGTAATGGACTGTGTTAAATGGATTTTCATCTTACACCTTATTTCTTATGTTTTCCTATTACCTATTGGATATCTAGAATTTTATAATATATATTATTAATTTATATCTATTAGTAGAGTTAAGAGCTAAATTTGGAGCTAACTTGTTACTTAAAACTTGTGAATGAGAATTTGTGTTACTGTAGACTAATTTATATAAATAATATTACGTATTAATTATAATTGTTTCTAAATTTAGACTTTATTTCAGTATTCTTTTTACGTACCCAACTATAAGCAATATGGAAGTACATGTCTAAGAGAGTAAAAATATATTGAGAAGTTGTTCATTTAAAAGGTGAACTGAGAAATTGGTAATGATCGTGTAAATTCTTTAGAGAGTGAGCTGGAAAAATTAACGTATTACTTCAGGGTGATCTCAACACGTGCATTGTATAGATACCGCCTAATATTAACTCTAATATAAAAGATATGCGGAATACCTTGGCTCCACTTAAAACTATTCCTGATTTACACTCGCACCGATTGTGAGTTATAAGTTATTTATATCGATTCATTCGACTGTTGATGTAACTGGTTGTGGGAGACTATTAATTTGACGTTTTTCATTGAACGTTCTATATCAAGGTGTAATCATATGAGGGCATAAGTGAAAAACTATTTTTATGAACTGTTTTCAATCCATTTTAATATTTTTTGATATCGAAGGACCAATTACCAGGTGGTGACGGCTAAATTTCTAGTGCGACCGTAGGTGTTATTTAGCTATAAAATTATGATTTATGCATTCATTAGTTAACTGTGTACGGCGGAAATGTGTAATAAACATCTCCGTAAGCTTAGCACTAATTTGATTGCTTGCATCATTAAAATAATTATTAATTAGAGTAAATAATCCCTCTTTAATAATTGTTTTTGAAATCCTCAGAAATACTATTAAAACTATGCAGGTGTATGTAAACATTTCATTTTTAGATACATTCATGACTCAGTCATAAATGGTTGGCAATTAAAATATTCTATTCAAGGTGCCAGAAATAATAAATAAGGATGCTAAAGACATCCACAAACATTACAATGTTGTCTATTTTTAAATTAATAATTACACCGTGTTGAAATGTTCAGCACGACATTAGCTATAAGAGACGTTGATACATAACGTGTCGTGTTTATTACAGGTGCATGCAGGATTTATGTTATATTATTTTGATTTAGCCATAACGATCACCAACTGTGGAGCTTATTAAATTTATTAGTTGGTGCGTAACTGATTGATGGTTTTGCATAGCGGAAATATTAAATATTTTTTGGAAGTACTTCGGGAATTAAATCGTTGGCTTTAATGAAGTGATAAATATAACTTCATTTTGGCAAGGACCTGTCGATTTTCTGTTGTTCAATGACTGATGTGGAGGTGCCAAGAATTTATGCATTTTAAATACCTATCAGATATAGTAATGGCTACATTATATGCTGACGTTTTGTTGTATCAAGTGCAATTGAGCATTCAGTGGTGATTTATTTCTGTCTAATAATAATTGGACAAGTGTCGAACTGGCTAGAACATTTTATTAATGATAGCGAAAACCGTTATAGATAAGAGGGCTAATTTGATTATATCTTTTTATAATCTGTGGTTACTATAAGGAACAATTTGTATTGTCATATAACATAATATATACAACAAAATATTATGTAAGTTATTTTTGAATAAGGTATATTTGTCTATTTTTTTAAACCTTTCGACAACAGGGGTTTATAAAAATTGTTAAACGCTTAGTTTGTCCTATTAATCTGTCTGTCTGTGACATTGTGTCTCCTAATTGACTTACTTGATTTTGATACGTTTTTTGATTTTTAAGCTGTTCTAATCGAGGTGGTTCTTATCAATAATTTGTATTTTAGATAATTTCGAGACCAAATTAAAAAATACGTTTTATTAAATGTTTACCGGGTGAGAATAAAATTATACTCACATAAATTTCTAAATCCTTGGAAGGTATGGTATACATTAAACTTTTGATGTATTTGTTAGTTTCAAGTAAAATTGATTAACCGCCATTTCTTAAAAGGATCATATTAATAGAATATTATTTACTGTGGAAAATGTCCTTTGTTATTCTTGTTAGATAGTCAAATGTAACACTGCGCTTACAAAGACGGAACACTCGGTTCGTTAGAATGTATCATTTCCCTTTAAAGTTCACCATGATAAGCTTGATTTCTTCTTATCTACCATGAGCTAAGAATAATAAGTATTGCTAGGATGAAATAAAGAAACAGTCTATATTGAGAAAGCCTTGTAATCGGCTGTAAAAATACTTCTGTTTGTGTTCTAGCCGTTGTCACGGTAGTGAACGATGGTTTTTAAATTTTCCGTGATGAAAATAGGGAAAGCGTAACATCTTTGTAAAATATTTGGCTACCATCCAAAAATTCTGATAGAAAACGTGAAATAACAATAATGTACTTGCGCCAGTCGGCATTTGTGTACATTTTAATGGATTTTTAAGATCAATGAAGTACTGAAATGTCTAAATAGTGTTATTTCTGGCATCTTTGTTTCATTTTATTACATTCATTCATAGTTGTTTCATTCAAAGTAACGGTAATCTTACTCGCTTTTATTAAGATATTGTATTTATCTGAAGATCTTGTTGTCATGTAATAGAATCCCATTTGTTCTTTTCCTTCACGCGAATTATCTCGTTTTTCTATATAATTCAATTATTGGTTTACATTCATAATAAATAAACGATTAAAATCAAAAAAATAATTAAGAATATTAGTAATCATATTTTATTTCGTAAGAAACTGTTGAAAACTTAATAAACAGTAACATAAATAGTTAAAGTAAATAACAGTAAAATAAATAGTTAATTTAGTTAAAAGGTTCAATAATAACAATTATTCATAAACATTTTCACTGGATTCAGTTTCTGTATGCGGTGGCTTTAAAATAATGTTGAATATCGTTGGATAACGTCTTTTCGGTGATGACAATAACGTAATGGGTCTTACACTAATATCGATATCTTCTGCAATTTTATTTATTGTTTCATCTAAGTCAATTTTAAATTCATTGAGATCCTTTTCTTTGTTATCTTCAACATTTTTTTTATTTATTTCTTTATTAAATTCTTTGTTAAATTCTTTGTTAATATCTTTATTTATTTCTTTGTTAATTTCTTTGTTAAATTCTTTGTTAATATCTTTATTTATTTCTTTGTCTACATTTGTAATCGATTTATCTATTACTTGAGTGTAATCTTTCTTTGAAATTAGATTATATTTCAAATTATTGTTGATTTCGTCATTTTCATACATTTTATCAGAATCAAAATCATTTATAATATCCACAACTTGTTTCGGAATTGTGATTGTGTCTGTTTTTTCTATGGAATATTCATCTTTTTTGCCATATTGTCCTTTACGCGACTTGTAGTCAACTTTATCTTTTCTTTTTGTAAATTCAGGGCGTGCTGCTAAAGTTAAAGGATCATTAGACATATCGTAGTCTACCTCATCGTTGGTGTCCCAAGTTTTTTCACGATTGTAACCACCGCCTCTACCAAAGTTAGAAGGTTTACTTTCAACTTTGTGCGTAATAATAATGTCTTTAACTAATGCATTAGGAAGATTAAATAGTTCCTGAATTTCAATATCCAAGTCTAAAGGATATCCCGGTGATAGTATTGCATCGTAATTTAACTGAATGTTTGTTTTTAATCCGCCTGGAGTTGCCTTAACATACGGAGCAACAAATACAAATAATTGAAATGACATGCCATCACTGCTACCTTTAGGTAATATCAATCGTGAAGGGAATCCAGTTTGAGATTGAACCGTATTAAGCGCTAATGCATCCACACCAAACTCTGAGTCCATTACATTTTTGCGAACAGTACGTAAAGGAACAAAGTCCTCGGATAAGTTGTTAATCTCACTTGACGCTCTTGTAATTATGTTACTTCCTCTTTTTAAATTAACTTCGAAGTTGTCAATTAACATAAACAATTTGCTGTGTTCATTTATTTCGCCTGGCATGAGTTTTGGACCTAAATATATTTTAACAAGTCCTTTTTGCACTACCAAAGATGAAATATTCACTTTAATAGCGAACGGTTTATGGTTCAGTCTAGATTGACATATTTTTATTTGGTAATTTGGATCTTTATCACCGTATTTCAATGCATCTGTTACATCAAATTCATATTTATCAAGAGATGTTAACATTTTCTTAACGTCAATATTTGTAACTTGTACACCAGGGAAATAAAGTTGATTTTTAGTATATCCTGGCAATACTTTTAAAGCATTATGTACAAGATCGACCATCTTCTTATTTATTTTCCAGAAAATCGGGTCACGTAATATTGTCATGTAATGATTCAACGCTGAAGGTGCACTAGAATAAATAATTTATAAAAAATTACTTGAACTTAAAAATATATTTTATTATAAAAAAATTTACATACCTGTTGATCGATACGTCACCGCCAATTGCCTGGATTGCTAAATTAATGTAGCTATTATTATTAAATATCATAATATCCATTAGATGTTTTAAAATGGCTGGCTTGCTGATTCCACCGTCTCTCTGTAAATATTTTAACTTTAATTAATTAACATATAAAATGTCTACTATTATAACAATAACTAACGTAATTAATGCATTTAATACCATATGGGTGACAGTCGTCGCAATATTGTTTTCTATATTCTTCAACGCTGTAATTATATCATTATTACTGATAGATTTCGATCGCGGACTAAATTCATTGCCGTTTGAATAAATAAGCATTGGATCATATTGAGTTACATCTATGTCATTCCAATCTATTCCATCCGTTTCGTATAGTTCGTTAGAATATCTTTCTAAATTATATCTTGCCATCAGCTGTTTCATAAAATGATAAATATGTTCTCCATATCGTACGCTACGTTGAAATTCTGTGTTTGCCCACGGCATGTTTTTCAGTTTCATTAAGAAAAAGTAGGAATTAAGTCCAACATCTTCATGGAAGTATGCTAATTTTGATTCTTCGCCGCCTTCGTAATAATCAGTGTAATTAGCGTCAATGATAAAATTGTTTCCTTCTTGGCGAATATCATCTTCAGTTGAAATGTCTACCCCAGCAATAAGTTCAGAAGCTTTTATAATAAAGTCTTTTCGTACAAAGTAATTAGGAACTAATTCAAACGGAGCTGGTACTGACAGCTTTTCAGTATCTCTTCTAGTAATAACAGCAAGATATATAGCATCAATAAATACTCCACAATTTACATTCTGTCGAGCCCAGCACGCTCCTTTATAAAAAGTATCAAAATCCTTCGCATAATACAATAACTCGTAAATTACCCGAAACTCATTGTAATGATCTAAATTCGTTTCTGTATATATGTCTCCTTTAGCAAGCAAACCTTTACCAGCCTTTAAGTTTTGGAAATTTTCTATAACATCCGTTTTCTAGAAAATGAAAAATTTATCAATTTATGTTTTCGCGACGATTAGAGGAAGTATATAATTATGAAATCTAAAATTACCAAGTAATCCGTCGAGTCAAAACTAAATTCATTGCTGAGTCTCACTACTAGTGGATCGAGACTGTCTTCGCATATATTCTCAAATAAGGGAAGCATTATTTTTTGGACATGTACCCATCCAATGGGAGCTGAGAAAGTAACAACGTTATACAAAAAAATTCCAAGTTTCACGATTTTTAAACAAAAATTCATATAACCGAAAATTAAATAAAACTTTCTTACCTATTCGTGCTTTAGTGGGTGTGGTAGGTACTCTTATCAGATACCCGAAGGTACTGACACAAAACCCTGCCAGAAATAATATAGTGAACGACTTCATTTTCGATCAAATACTGAATTTTCTAAGCGATGCTATCCCTTAAATACAAAACTCAATCCAATTGAATTAATTAATTATCAAACAAAAAACAGTTGAATGTACTAATTGTTTTATTACACAATGTTACGTTGAAAAGACAAAAGTATTTACGGTCAATAATCCTAATAGAGGGATTTATACCGATTGGTTCTGTATAAATTATAATCATGAGTATTATGCGCTCACCTATGGGATGATTCAAGGTTTCAGGGGACAAGCTAGTTTGAAACACTTTTCAGACCGGATTTCGGCTTCCCTGCAAACTTATCTTGCAAAAATATATAGCAAAATACAACGTTTTGTTAACATGTGTGACTATAAAGTAAATTTCATATTTTCTCTAATTAACATTTTTGTCATATCACCAAAAATGTGACGCATAAAGTAAATTAGTGACTAATTAATTAAACATAACAAGAGGTCAAAGAATCTAGACAATGATGATGAAGAAGGGTTATCATATTTTATTATTTGGAAAATAAAGTATTGCGCTGTCTTATCGTTAGGTAAGGTTATCAAAAAATGTCAATCATCTATACATATAAATAAAATTAAAGAGACTGTTTGTAACATGTCTCAAACAACTGTTTTTCTAAAAGCTTATGTCTTTTAACGAAAATGCACTTTAAAATTTTTGTCTCTCTGTTTTTTCTGATTGATTTCCGATACGTCTGATTATGACAAGACTTAATAGCAAATAACTAAGAAATTAAGCATTGATTCTTCATACTGAATATACTTAATAATATTAGTTAATTTTCATATGTGAGTCGTAACTTATACTACTTTTATTTAAAAATATTACGGTTCATTAAATTTACCAAAATTGAATCGTTCCGTTTTACTAGCAAGCGTTCAAAGACTCCGCAAATTCCAAATTTTCTTAAAAATAATAGGTAAATAAAATTAAGGGGGTGAAAAAGCGGAACAGCGCTAGTACTTAGAATGTTAAGTTTAGAGTTTGTTTCCCATAACCTGTTGCTTTGTTTTATGGCTAACTTTACCCCATGGTGACGCCCAAAATTAATTTGATATTTGTCTGCCTCGAATGGCGATTTTGTAAATATGAAGTCACTCAGACAACAATAAATTACTTATTAGAAAACCTGCTTATTTGATGACCCCAGTCGATGAAAATCAAATATTATTGAGTGTGGAAGTAGCATCGATATTGGTTTTTCTTCGAGTTAACAAATTATGACTGACGTTAAAATTGTGTATTTATTAGTAGATTTCTTCATTTTATTTCGTATTAATATTAAAATACATAAAATGTCCTTAATAAGGCTTTGTTAATACATAGCTTATACACTTATGTATTGGAGATTATGTTTAGAATACAAGTTCCAATAATTATTGTTGCTCGTACGTCGAGTGAAAGTAATATTTTCTTTGAATAAATAAAATATTACTGTCATATAATTAAATTTCCCATTTATGATGATCAGATTGTATTTATTATATTTGTAGTAAATGAAGCATTTAATCAAGTACTTAATAAGGGAAGAAAGCGCCTTCTGCAAATCCTTATAATAACTATTACAATTTATTAGTCCGATAAGGTATATTTAGTAGAAAGGTAAAGAAACATCTGGTGTTTCTATGAATCCCTAGATGGCGCAGTGAAGAAAAGTAATCATGAATGTGGCATTTTACTATTAATTTAATAACGTACCTTAAGCTAATATAAACACAGGCATTTGGAGTATTAAATGTGGTGGGAGGAACTCCTAATAATTTGTAAGTTTCGTCCGGGTCACGTATAACCCGTTCAGAGAAGGAAAAGTCGTGAAGTGCTATTCGCGTTTCGATTTCAATCTATGAATTTCCGAATATGAATTCGAAATAATAATAAAATAAGGTTGGTAACGAGTCTTCTAGATCTACTGATCTTGGAGGTATCCATGGGCGATAGGAATCGCTTAATATAATTGAACTGTATGCTCGTTTGTCTTCCTATCGCATAAAAAACATAGATAACTATTCCAGTTTCACGCCGGTGATTTACGGTATTCAGCATTTTATTTTTTAGTAAATCATGTTACAAATCTTTGAGTTTTGCTATTTAAAAGAAAATTCAAACAATAATAAGTAACTTTTCGTGCTCTATATATATGATAGTAAAAACCGTATCACAACCAGTCAGGTAATTTGGAATTAAGTGGAAAACAACGTAAAGCCGTAATGCTTTAAACTATTTAAAGAAGTTTTCTACCACTTAATATTCTTATAGATCAGATCATAGTTAAGCTTAATTTTCTTAAATTTAATTTCCTTTTGCTTCTATTTATGTCAATTTCAAGAAATATTTTAAGGTAAAAACATTCTATATAAGTGTTTGTGGTTTAGAAAGAAAAAAGCTAGATTTTAATGAGACGATTAATGAGCTTATCTCATGGAAAGCTATTAATCAAACTTTCGAGTTACGTCGAAAACTATTTGGCATTGTAATCAATTTTTCATAATTCGTGTATTTCAAATCTTATCATAATTTAGACATATGTATTTTAAGAATAGATAGAACAACTATACGATATTAGCATACGTAACAAGTCTCTTTTTGTCCACATGTCAAACCTAGACAAATATGAATCTGAAAAGTTATATAAACCTTGAAAGTTTGGGCAGCTTTTATAGAACCTAGCTTTTACTCACGTATAACATATTATAAACAAAATATATATTTGTTCTAAACCCTTTAGACCCGCATTAAACCTTCGTCAGTGTCAATCTATGAATTTCACTATTTTTTCAGGTATTGACAAATATTTTTATAGGTACAGTAGTACAGTAGATTATGTATAGTAAATAAGGTAATATTAAATGACTGTAATATTTAATTAGAAACTCCATAGTTTATGTATAATATTTAATGATAATTATTTGCTACATTTTCATATTTGATTACACTGGTATTTATTCGAGGTGTTTTCTTTTTACTCGTTAAATAAAAAATCAACATTAGAAAAAAAATGCTTTATTTTTTATATTTATCACGTGCCTCTTAAATCTAAGTCAGTC
>JAOSYY010000015.1:2739889-2753323 GCA_025727935.1 Hebomoia glaucippe
TAAATAAAAAATCAACATTAGAAAAAAAATGCTTTATTTTTTATATTTATCACGTGCCTCTTAAATCTAAGTCAGTCAGCATACCGAATTTATTTAAAACATACAATTTACATAGCAAAACTTTATAAATCTATCAGAAATTATTTTTGACATCAATTTCGTCGACGAAATAGTCGTCAAAATTAACAGGGAATCTGTTAGTCATATCATAATTCCTGAGAATGTAACTGTCCCAACGAGTTTTCATGTCACATACTTGAGCTTTGTGGAAAATTTTAACATCGACAAATTTCATGTTGGCTGTGAAGAACTTGGATGTATCGATAACACGGTCGAAGGGGAAGCCTAAAGGCATCTTATCCAATAAGATAGTTGATCTAAAGTCAACAAAGTTGTCTTTACGGTATGTTTCAAACATATTAGTGTCAACATTATCTACTAATTTCAAGGGAGTGACAATCACGTAAAGTAACATGTCCATACCACCAATGCGACCCTTGGGTAGGATTAGTCTTGTTGGGAAGCCAGTGTGCCAGTTTCTGAACTCCTTAAAGAATAGATCTTTGAAGTCAGTCACCGCGTTCAATTTACTCCAGAAATCTCTTGTCATCATTCTATCACGGACTAGATTGTGCATATCAACCGAATTTCTGACGATAGTATTCTTGCCAGTAACAAGTTTATAGTAGAAAGAGTCTAGCTCAACAAAGTTAAGGCGGTTCACATTCAAGTCAATAAGGCGCCCAAATTCATCCGTCTTAGGACCTAAGAAGACTCTTACGATACAGTCAGCAGTCTTGTCGGACATTACATCGAAGCTGAATTTGAAAGGCTCATGGTTAAGGCGTCGTTTACGTGCAAAGAAGGTCATATCAGATTTGCTCTTTTTGAATTCATCTCCGTTCAATACTACTGCATTAGTTATGTCCATGAAATAATCATCAAAGTAAGTAACTAGTTTGTCAACGACAAAATTATCTATCTTGACTCCAGGGAAGTATAAATCTTCATGAGTGTAACATGGTAGACGAGTCTTGAAGAGAATGAACAAGTAGGTAAGACGCTTTTGTAGTTGATAGAAGACAGGGTCGCGGAGTGCAGTCTGGTAGGTGTCCAATACAGTTGGAACAACGAAGTACCTTTAGAGGATAATAAAGCCATATGTATTCGAATGAAATGTAAACCTAAAATTTAGTTATATAAACGGAGAAAATATTCTTTAAGATATAACAATTCTATATATTCTATGTAATAATTTATATTGAAAACATTTTTGCAAAATATCAATATACATATAAGTTAAATGAAAATTACATAATTTAAAGTTTCTTACTTGTCATTAAACCAAGTATTAAGTCCAATGATTGATTTCATTAAGATGAGCATGTAGCGATAAGCTTCAATTTGTCCTTTGTGTAAGTCAGTTCTTTCATCTGCACCATAAATCAGTCTACCTAATTTTTCTACATCTTCTCCCTTTGTGAGCTCGTATCGGTTTCCGTTGATCTACAATAGAAGATATTAGTATTAAATCAATTATTCAAAACTTTACCTTGATGAATTTCTTTTTCTTACCTCTATAAAACCTTTAACTATGGCTTCGTTAATGATCCTCTCATAGTTTTCAACAAGGTTGACAAAGCCAATGTTGTTATCCTTAACCATGACGTAGTTGTTGAATCTTACTGGGAAGCTCACGCCATTATGCGTCATTAACCAGGGCCAATATCCTTTTCTGATTGGCTTGTACCATGATAGCACCGGAATTTCACCTAAACCGTTAGAAAGGCGTTCCAGATAGTAACGGGCAAGAATCTGTTGGTAAACATACATAGTCATCTCCCATCGACGGTTCATGAATTTGTTGGTGAAGAAATCGTCCTTCATCCAGAACGGGAAGTCAACATGGAAGTAATAATAGTAAGTGTTGAGATCAATGTCTTCTGTGAAATATCTGAGCCTGTCTTCATCGTTCAAGTAGACTCTCTTATCAAACATGTTTTCATCGATTACGTATATGCCCTTCTCGGTTTTCTTAATGCCATAGAAATTACTCAATTTACCATCGAGAACGCCTTGCTTCATTTTCAATAAATAAGCTTTTTGGATGACGTCTGCTCTAACGAAGTAGTAGGGATAGATTTCGTATGGCGGAGGAAGGACAATACCCTTGCAGTCTTCACGGTGGCGTACAGCAACTGTTAAAGCGTAAACGAACATGCCTTCGTTCAAATAAAGACGCATCCAACAAGCTGTTTTAATGAAAGTGTCAAAGTCCTTAGCATAGTACAACATGTGGAACATGGTAACGACTTCCTTAAGCTGGCGATCAACGTGAAGGGTGAAAACTTCGCCTCGTGGAAGGAAGCCGAACTTAAAGTAGTTAAGGAAAGTCTTGACAACATCCTGTTTCTGAAATATATGACAAAAATATAAAATAAATTGTCATATCAAAAAGCTTAGCTACAAGTAAAACATAATTGAAAAAAAAAATTGATGACATACGATATACAAATCGACATTTTCTTCGATTTTGAAGTTTTTACCGATGTCTTCAATTTCCTTGTATGTAACGGGCTCCAGGATATGGTTGAGCAACTTCAGGATAAAGAACTGGCGTTCTTTAATATCCGCGGAAACTGAGAAATGAAATGTACTGCGATTATTAAGTGATCTTCCAAACTTATTGAGCATGCTTTAACTTTATAGTATTTTATAAATTTCTGTTAGTATTTAATTCGTATATTTGGTAAAGTTTCGAATATTAAACGGGAAAGTTATTACCAGTATTAAATAGAAAATCTTGTCGGTATAATCTAAAGTAATATCTAAATACCAGGTCGTCTTTAGATGAAAAGGTGAGTTTGTTTCGCCTAAACCGCTAAACTGATAAGTATGATAATTGATATTAAGATAGATAGAGCATCGGAGGCGATTGAAAACTATTTTTTCTCCTAAAATCTCGTGAGTTTGACCGTTAAGTTAAGAGGGCACAAGTTAATAGCTTAATACTTACTATGTTAGGGAGATATAGAGACCGTATAAAATTTTGTTGTCAAAAAAAGCATTAACGTGAGTGAAACCGCGGGTAAAGCTAGTAAACATGTCTTACACTTGAAGTCTTCTTTACTGTCGATACTGGGAACAGCAGCCGCTAGGGCGATTAGCCCCAGCACTATACAGAGCACCGCCTTCATCGTGCCAGGTCGTGTGTCGATTGCAACGAATGTTGAAATCAACCCCAATATATACCTTAGATTAAGTTATAGTGACGTACCTTGTTTTTAACAGATAAGTATAAGGGCACCTTCACTTCATACATTATAAAGAACGTTCTCGTAGAAAATAACGATTCTTTATTGTTTTGTTTTTTAAACATCTTTCTATTTATCTGATGTTTGGATGTTTTCATAACATCGGTGCCTTTAATTAGGTTTTAAGTGATAACAATGCAATCAATGTCTTAATTATCAGTTTTGTAATTACGGTATACATTTGTCAATATCGAAAAAGTATCTATGATATATATTGAGTTTACGTACTATCATTTAGAAGGATTGACTATAGAGTACACAGGACATTTTTCATTTAGAAGAATTAACTATAGAGTATAATATTGTACTTGATATACATGACTTTGTATATACGTAAATACATAATCTAAGTTTTATGTTTTCCATAAACACACGAGCAACAGTCTTTAATATTTTTAAACGATATTTCCCCTTGCACATTTCAGTTACTTAAATATGTTTTAGGGCTAAAACTTTAATTAATTATTTAGTTTAATTTTTTTCGCTTGTTAGAATTTAATCAAATAAAATAACTTACAACGTATTTTATTAAATTTTAGCACAAGTTTTTAAAGTTAGCTTTTATGTACGTTGTTAAAATCTTATTTATACGTGGAAGTGGCTAATGTTTCAAGAAAATAATAAAGAGAACATAGTAGTTATTCTGGTGGTAAATAGATTGTTATTTTATTTTATATAGTCGTATTTGCATTTCACCGGAATATTTTATTTTCTTAGGAACAATGTAATGTTCAAAAGTTTTTAATTAATCTTATAGTAATTATTCGTGGAATATTTTTGCACGACATGAGCTCTAAGCATAATTTATAACAATAAGCTTAAAGGAACCTAAATATTTTTTTTAGATTACCTCCATAAAAAAATAATTTACAAGTCGTTTATAATATCAATAATTTGTGGTTCTCATATAATTTTCCTACAAATCTTAGAAGTATAGTTTCAGGGTTTGAATCCTGAATAACGTAAACGCCATTGAAGTAGGCTAATAATATTATTTGTAAATGTACAGAGTTAATGTATCTACATATATTTAGATAATTATAGCATAAGTATTTTATCCGAAAGAATCATTTAATTTTGATGATGTCTTAACTTTGTTACGGTCAAATCCAAAAATGAAAAAGCTCCATTATAAAAGTTGTGTTTAAAGTATCTTATTTCTGCAAAAAGAGGATTATTTTATGTTTATAGTATCTGTCTGTGTATAATGTATCGGTGTCTGTATGTGGTATCGTAGCTTCTAAACGAATGGTCCGATTCAGATGCAGTTTTGTGTTTAAAGCTTAAGGTGTCTTTTAGTCATAATTTATAAAAATCTGTTCAAGCGCAACTTAGTTTTTTATTAATATCATGTTTTTTTTTATTTATTACAACTTTGATATCACAATCCTAATTGATATTATAAATGCAAAATAAGTTTATTTATTTATTATGCGTATACGCCTAAACGGCTGGATCGATAAATATAAATTTTGATATTAAGCAGTATACAAGCTAGAATAAAATAATTGTAACTTTTTCTAATCATAATAATAATAGGATTTTTTTGAATGACAACTTTTTTGACAATTTGTATTTTGTAGCAAATGTTTGTGGAGAGTGTAAGAGATAACTGGGTCTAAAATTATTAAGGAAATAACTCAGGGATATACGATTTCTTAGAATACATAATATAATTCAATGGACACTGCAACGATATATCATTCCAAAGAAGTAACTAAGGTTTTATATGTATTTATTAACGTCCTTTTACAGCCAGGGAACAGTATTCAGTCAGTTATGCTTAATTGTCGTATTGAATTACGTCTGTTTCAGATTACGTTCAAATTGATTAATTCCTAATTTTTCTTTTTAAATGGCGTTTAGAAGCTTATCTGGTGATTGAATCATTTATGAGTTTTTTTTTAACTATCTGTTTAATCCAATAGATAAATGTATTCTCAGCGTAAGCATCGCTTTGATTTTTATAGTTTTCGGATTATAAGCTGTCAAGGATAAGCTATTGGCACGTTAACCTACTTTCGCTTAACAAGCTAAAAGCGTAGCTGTGATGCTAAACTCTGCAGTAGACGTGTTATACGTGACTGATGTACTAATAAAACTCGTTTGTTATTGAAGACCTGGTTTAAAATATGTGATTAAAATTGAGAAACTTGTATTAGATTTATTGCGGGTATATTTTGGTATTGATCGTTTCCCTGTAGTTATAAACAGTTTCTTTGTTTAAATACGACTCTAGAAATAATTAGATTCCGTTTCTGAAAAATGTTTTTGGTTTTGGCAGCTCAATTACTCGGGAAGATTATAAATTTAATATTACGAAACTGTAAGAATAAGATATATAGTATGTCATACTTTATGGTGAGTTAAACCTATGGTGTGTGATATTTAAATATTTGTACATAGAGGATGCCCATCTCTTCATCGTTTTATCATTATTAATAAAACAATTTATAAATAAATAAGGTTATTTATTATTAACAATATTTTAATTTACAATAAAATTGCTTCATTATCTTATACTAAGGTTCCGGTGTCCGTTAGACGTTATGTTTAGGTCTTTTAGTGATCTCCTTTTAAATATCGAACATATTGACATCACGGTCGTGTTTTGTGTTGATGTCAACGTCGGTTATGTAGCGGTCGTCGGTGGTCCAGTCCCACAGGTCGTAGTTCCTAAGAACCCATTTGTCCCAACGAGTTCTCATGTCACAGACTTGGGTCTTGTGGAAGATTATGACATCAACAAACTTCATGTTTGGTGTGAAGAACTTGGATACATCTATGTTACGATCGAATGGGAAGCCGAGCGGCATCTTGTCTAGCCAGACAGTTGACCTGAACTCTAAGAATTCGTTCTTATCCTTGTTTTCAAGGACGGAAATGTCCATGTTGTCTACCAGTTTCAATGGAGTTACAATGACGTACAGCAAGAATTTCATACCACCGACTGTACCCTTAGGGAGGATAAGCCTTGTTGGGAATCCAGTCTGGTAATTCTTGAAGTCCTTGTGCCACAGATCTCTAATGTCAGTAATAGTGTCAATCTTCTTCCAGAAGTCGGTTATCATTACACGGTCACGTACAAGGTTGTGCATGTCGAATGAATTCCTTACAATTGTGTTCTTTCCAGTGTTCAGTTTGTAGAGGAAGGTGTCAAGTTCAACGAAGTTGACGCGGTTCATGTTAATGTCAATTAAACGTCCGAGATGGTCTTCTTTCGGTCCCAAGAATACCCTCACGACACAGTCTACAGCCTTGTCGGACACAATGTCGAAAGAAACCTTGAATTCACGGTGATTGAGGCGACGCTTACGAACAAGGAATGTCAAGTCTGATTTGGTCTTCTTCCATTCGTCATCGGTGAGTGTTACAGCGTTGGTCATGTCCATTAAGTAGTCATCGAAGTATGTGACGAGCTTGTCTACAACGACGTTGTCAATCTTAACTCCAGGGAAGTAAAGTTCTTCGTGAGTGTAGCTTGGGAGACGCATCTTGAAGAGCATGAATAGGTAGCAGAGGCGTTTTTGCAATTGGTAGAAGACTGGGTCACGTAGAGCAGTTTGGTAAGAGTCAAGGACTGATGGAGCTGCGAAGTATCTGTTAAAAAATATAAAATATATTATTTCAAGTTTGTGACCGCAGAGATAAATGCTTCTTTTAATACAGACCTACTATATCTATAAGCTAATTCACACTATCATAATTGTATTCGATAAATGTTTGAAACATTAGAATATCCGTTATAAATGCATATTATCTATGCTAAAACTTATGGACTAATATAAAATGGCTGTCCGTTTGATAAAATAAAAAACATACTTATCGGTTTTCCATGTGTTTAATCCAACGACTGATTTCATCAAGATAAGCAAGTAGCGGTAAGCTTCCCATCTGTTCCAGTCTAAATCAGTCCTATCGACGGCGCCATAAATGAGTTTACCCAAGTTTTCAACGTGTTTTGGTTCGGTTAGTTCAAATCGTTTTCCGTTTATCTATAAATAAATAAATCTGTTATGTACAAGTTCAAAACTAAACGCCAGAAATAATTAAATGTTTAAATATACCTCAACAAATCCTTTGATGATAGCCTCGTTAATTATTTTCTCGTAGTCCTGGATCAGTTTAACGATTTCGATGTTGTCGTCCTTTACAACGGTGTAATCGTTGAATCTTACTGGGAGTTCAAGACCGTTATGTAATTTCAGCCACGGCCAGTATCCCTTCCTGATTGGTTTGTTCCATGATAATACGGGGATATCTCCCAAGCCGTTGGACAGACGTTCCAGATAGTAGCGAGCAAGTATCTGGTGATAGACGTATAGAGTCATTTCCCAACGCCTAGTCATCCATTTGCTGTTAACATTGTCCTTCATCCAGAACGGATAATCAACGTGGAAGTAGTAGTAGTAAGTGTTGAGGTCAATATCTTCAGTGAAGTACCTTAACCTGTCTTCATCGCTCAACCAGACCCTTTTGTCGAAAACATTTTCATCAATGATGTATACATCTTTGTCGGTTTTCTTGATTCCGTAGAACTCGCACAGTTTGTGGTCGAGGAGTCCCCTCTTCATTTTCAACCAGTAAGCTTTTTGGATGACATCCCCGCGAACGAAGTAGTACGGGTAGATTTCATAGGGTGGTGGGATGATAACTCCTTTGCAGTCGTCACGGTGACGTACGGCGACGGTTAAAGCGTACACGAACATGCCTTCGTTGACATGGAGACGCATCCAGCATGCGGTCTTGATGAAAGTGGCGAAGTCCTTGGCGTAATACAGCATGTGGAACAAAGTCACCACTTCCTTCATTTGTCTGTCAATGTGAAGAGTAAATACTTCACCGCGAGGTAAGAAACCTTCTTTCATGAAGTTCACGAATGTCTTCACTACGTCTTGTTTCTGAAATAAAAGTATACCAGTTTTTTATTAATATCGAAATCGCACAAATTAATCGTATGAAGTTTCAGTACTTACGCCAAACAACTGGACGTTTTCTTCGATCTTGAAATTCTTTCCAATGTCTTCGATGTCCTTGTACATGCATGGTTGTAAGATGTTGTTCAACAGTTTAAGAATAAAAATTTGCCTTTGCTTGACATCCCAGTTGACTGTAAAAAATAAAACGTGTCTGAACAAGTAAAGAATATTAAGCGTCTATTTGTAATATTAACTAACAACAAAGTATATCTACGGTATATTTAACAAAAATATTATCCATGAAAAAATCTGTCTGTCTGTTCTAGATAATCTCCGAAACGGCTTGACTGATTTTATCGAAGCTTTTTAGGCAGAACGTATAGATGTATTTTAGTCGATTTTAATCGTATGATTATGATTAGCTACATATTTATATATATTAATTTATTTTCATTAATTACCATAAGTTAAATCGCGGTGCGTTGCTCTTAAATATATAAATATAACTTACACAGTACAGCGTAGTTAAGTATTTAATTCGCAACAAAATAATATTTTAATTATTTTTCATCTGCTATGAATTATATGGGTGATTTTTAATGCAAATATTAACTTGTAATAAGTTTCTTACCGATTGTAGTGTCGTCGATGTCAGGGCGGGCCGAAGCCAGGGCAATAAGCCCCAGTACACAGAGAAGTACCTTCATCCTCAACTCTGCCACACAACTGTGCCTCAGTCTAGTAATCGTCCCATTTTATACTTAAATCACTGTCCGTAACTGACCTTTTTGATTATTATTTTTAATAATAAAGTCCGATAACAACAATGTATTGTAATAATTACTTTAAATTTTTCATTACTTTTTCGAACGTAGATTATTCCTTCGTTATATAACAAAATAACGAATTAACTGATTGTTATAGAATATTAGGTAGATAAAAATATTTTATTATTCGTCTTATATTTAACAAATCGTTTGTCTGTTTGCGATAGCCTAAACTCAGGTATTTCTTATAAATTAAAAGTTTTTGTATATCTCTGCTTGGGTTTCCCTATATTATAATTAGAAATAACAAGTCAGGGTTATCATTAAATTAAGCTTATCTGTACAGATTGAATACCTTCAAATTAATATCAAATCTTTTTTAAACAAACTTTCTTCTACCCGATACTTAAGTAAGATTTATTGAAAAGATAGAGACAGAGACGATTATAGGTTAAGTTTACAAGAAACGAACTTTTTTGTCAAAATAATGAGACATCGTGTATCCTTACTAAAATTATAAACCCGAAAGTTTGTATGTATGGTTCTTTGTCGTGCGAAAACCGCTCAACGGATTTTAACGTAATTTAAAAAAAATATAGCTTACGATTATACATAAGAATAGCACTTCCGCTATAATTTATGCCCCTCACCCCATAAATTACACTGGGAAATACCATAGGCCTCTGGCACTACTGAATATGTAAGTTACGAAGTAACGTGAATTAGGGAAGCAATTAATGTCACTTACTTCTGACTTTTGAATATTACAAGGCGTATATATTTCATAACTAGCATCTGCCAGCGGTTTGACTCGCGTTCATTTCGATAATTACACCTTGGGTTTATTATTATTGGATTTTAGTAGGGATCTCTAATTTTTTTAATATAATATAGCCTTTCTCGTTAAATGTACTATTCGACACTGAAATATTTTTCAATCGGACCAGCGGTTCCTGAAGTTAGGGCGTTCAAACAAACAAACTTTTCAGCTTTATACTATTAGTATAGACATATTCACAAAATTGGCTTATTAAGAACTGGCTCTGAAGTGGCTCATCTCTTGACGTCGATCTGAAAAACGTTAGACAATGATGTATCACGAAGATATTACGTGAATATAAAACTTATTTCAATTTTATTAGCTTAAAAGTTTCAAGTCGAGCGCTAAAAAGATTACTTGTACTAATATAATTAAAACGATGTCTCCGTGGAGATTTCGTTCTTTTTATATTTTCTAAAAACAGTTTGTGTAATAATTTTCAACCATTAAACGGGTGGGAGGAATTCAGTTTTGTAGGTCAAAGGTTGTGTGTCCCACATCTTTTGATGCATGCAGTCATCTTAAAAAAACTTGCTGCTTAGATTACAGTCATAATAAACTCGCAAAAACATAATAAATACAAAATTTTACTTTTATAAAATACTTAAAAGTATATGAAGAACGTATTTTTTTTGTTTAGTTTTATTTTATTATTTACTACCTGACCCGGCGAACTTTTTTCCACCTTAGAGGCAATAATGAGCAGATTTTGGATATATTTAAATGAAATGTTTAACTAAAATAATAAATATTTATAAAAAATTAAGTATTTTAGCGATTAAAAAAATAATTAAAAAACATCCTAAGTCCGTCTCCTGGTCCTAAGCTACCTCTCTCCCAAATTCAATGAAATCGGTTCAGCCGATCTTGAGTTATAATAGTGGAACTAACACCACTTTTTTTTTCATTCAGATTTATACATGTTAAATTTCAGTATAAACCACGTGTGCAACACATTCAATAAATTAATAATATGAGACTTAATTAGACGCGGTTAGCTTAATTGACATGAACGCGATCGAAGCCGCAGGAAAAGCTAGGAATATGATTAAAAATAATACAGTTGAGAGTTTTATCTTTATGCATCAATTAATTTTTAAATATTTACATTTCTCCTTTGCAACATTGTAGTTACTTTTTAAACGTTATCGCGTTTATATTAAATAATAAAACATGTGGCCGTTACTAAGTGGTTAAAAAATTGGCTACAATGACGTAACTCAAAGAAGACAGTAATCTATGTTCTCTTCCTGATTAATTTATTATTTTTTGTATGTAATAGAAAGGCAAACGAGCATACAGTTCACTTATATTAAGCGCTTTCTGTCGCTCATGGATACCTCCAAGATCAGTAGATCTAGAAGACTCGTTACCAACCTAATATTATTATTTCGAATTCGTATTCGGAAATTCATAGACTGAAATCCAAACGCGAATAGCACTTCAAGACTTTTCCATCTATGAACGGTGGTGCGTGACCCGAACGGAAATTGTAAATTGTTAAGAGTTCCTCCCACCACATTTAGTACTCGAAATGCCTGAGTTTTTGACACTCGTCTGGATACAGGCAGCCCCTACCCGAGGCAGAACATAAATTACATATTTTTAAATGCAACTGTTCCGACCGGGACTCGAACCCGATGCTCTGGCGTCGTGGTTGCTTTACCCAACCGCTAGGCTACAGAGCTCTCAAAATAAATTTATTATAAAGAGCGGTCTAAATCTAAACTGAAACACAGAAAAGACTTCTTAAAGAATTTAAGGCGTAAACATTTTATTTGGAGTACAATTTATAAGCGCTTCAGTATATTCAAATAAATATTTTCTTTAAAATAAATTAGCGTTAGATCACTCCGTCAATTGTAGTTATTATACTAGGAAGGAATGCTAAGATTGTGAACTTTAGGGAAAACTCGTCTGGGATTTGTATTCACCGATTGACTCAATAGGTTGCCTTTGGTATATATTCAAATTAACACAGTGAATTAGAAATTAAGTAAGGCAGCTTTGAATAAGTCTCGCCAACCGTTACCATTAACCACGAATACCGCTCAATAGACTTGCAATTTTACGAGGAAATAGGAGAGAGTAATATGACTTCCATACATAAGCCACTATATTCTTCGAACTGCCTGTGTCTTTACATTGCTGTTATACTGAAATATATTGACATCAACACCCATATACAACACTCAATGGATGTTGATTTAATACATTTTACAGTTCGAACCGTTTCTGGGTGCAGAGTCATCTTGAACAGCTTGTGGTAGGTCAACCTGAAACCTCTTAAGCGTAAAATGAACTTGCATAAATTGATCAAAAGGCTATGTTAAACAGGTACAGTACTGTACATCCTAAGTTATCACTAAACATATGATGTTATATAAAGTGTTTAACTCGAATTAGAAATATTATTAACTAGTTATGCTCACGACTTCATCCGCGCGGAATAGTTATTTTTTATTATTATTTATATTAATAAAATGAATAAAAATTTTAAAATAAAAGCATCCAAAGTTATTACTTATTACATCAGCTATGTGTCAGTGTACGTCCTGTCAAAATGACTCCAGCTGTTTCAGAGATAAGCCGCAACAAACAGACAGATTGATAGACAAAGATGAGAAAAAAATGTTTTGGTATTAAAATTTAATATTTAATATTATTTTACAAATAATAGAGATTTCACGTCAACAGTGTATAATTTACTATATTATATAATACGAGGATGTACTATTCTTTAGTGAAATAATTCTTAAAATCGGTTCAGTAGTTTTTTTAATTTAGCTATTGCAAACAAATACTATTATTACAAAGTTTTAAATACACACGAGTACATAAATATATGCAACACCTATATTATTGAATTAGAATTTTTTTCTTTCAGGACTAGATAGTCTATTGCTTCCTACTTATTACGATCTTAGATAAGATTAATAGAATCAAAAACGCCTATTAGCTTCTAGTTAATTTTATTCTTATCAAAATGTTGTAAAACTCAACATAGTCAAAGCTACAAAATTTAGTTTTTATAACTTTTGTAGATATATCATTGCATCTTATTTATAGAAACTTGAATGGAGACATAAAAAAACTTATTTCAATTGTCATTATGTACTGAGTGCTTTTAACTCGACATTTAAGAGCCCCGAGAATTGAGGCTCTAATGTCATTATAATGAGAAGGACGCAATAATTAAACTTTCTTGTTGTTTGTCTGATTCCATTATCATGTAGACGGGCAAGACAATGGACTAGATGTCTAATGCGTTTGAGGTATTGTCGTGATTGCAAGCTGGGAATACCGTACACTGTCAAAAGCTTTGAGCTTAGTATTAACCACTGACACGTTTTGGAATAATTCGGATTAATTTAGTTTGCTTCTTTTGTTCCAAATAATTATTTCTGGTAAAATCGAGGCTTTCGTAAGTATTATGATGATATATTATTCAAAATTAAAAATTGTAAAATATAATAAGATGTGGATAGTCAGAAATAAAATCAGTTTAAAGTCGTTTGAACAACGTCACAATACAGTGTTGTTTATAAATTTAATATAAATAAATTGGTACATAGACTGTTGTCAAATCAGTTTATTCTATTAAAATTTTTGTG
>JAOSYY010000015.1:2766406-2783958 GCA_025727935.1 Hebomoia glaucippe
ACTTCTTGCCTTAACTGATCGGCATCTCTGGGAGGCAACATCGCCTCACGATTGTTGGCCGCACCCGCTTCAGCCGAAGACATTGATTCTAAACCTGTGTCGCTGTCCACGTATACAGCTCCTAAAAAGTTATTTTATATTTAATATAATGAATGAAGCATTAAACAGAACGTCTACGCCAGCCTTTGTTTCTTTGTGTTTTAACAGTAAAGTCATACATGCCAGAAGAATGTAACACATTTAGTATTACACAAAAAACTGCAATAAGTGTTTTGGTAATAACGAAATAGTTTCTTTGGATTACAAAGTCAAGATAATTTGGACAAATCAGTCACAAACAGTTGAAAGAAGCAATAATTGATAGGCTTACTACACATATATCTAACTACTGATCATGAAACTAAAATAAAATTATTTCTATGTACATGTGCAATGCACAGGTTATTTATTGAAGAATTTCCATGAGAAATTAATTAGACGAAGACTATACATTTCTGGGTGTCTTGCCGAAATATTAACTAGTTATTAGAATTTCTTCATGATTAGACTGCCAGGAAATTCTTTTTTTAAATCCCTGTGTTACCTATATATACTACTGTGCGGTCACTTCGTGCGAAAATACACAATGATATTAACAGGACTAACCTGTTACATTTTTACCACAACTCAACCAGTCCTTGTCATCTAATTAGAGAAAGAATTCAATACAATTATCTAAAACTGATGAGTATGGAATATATTATAACTATAATATATTTTATGTAATATACCAAGAGCTCAAATTCTGTGCCAAAAATCTTACAAAATATTTTCTCTCAGTAAGTATAGAGACTAAATCTTTATTAAATAAAGTATAATATTACCACAATAAACTTCTACTTAACATGTTATGGAAGTTAGTAATTTATTTTTAAATTTTATCAAAGTCAAACTAAGATTTCGTACCAATTACTCAGTACTAAAGTGAGCTCTTGGATAAATAATAACAACATTATGTGTATAATAATGCAAGGAAACTATCTGACTGAAATAATGTTTTACTCATATTATTTTTCGTTAACTGATTCCAACCTCGTTATGTATTTACAATCTACAAATATCGCAACTAAAACTTCAGGCAATCCCTAGCTAAGATGACTCAAAAACTGCTTTTAGTTTTAGTAGACTGTTAATTGGCTTTATTCATGTGTCAGACCATACTCCCGTTTTATTATATAGATATTGCATATTGTAGAAATATTTACCGAGAGGGTCTAGGTCGACTGAATTCAAACTGGAATCGTCGCTGTGATCATGTAGTGGAGGGCGGGGCGCAGCGGCACGTGACGTCACGTCCGGGCTGGATTCACCGGAGCCAGATCCGCCCGCGGATCGGACCGATACTGCGCTCGCAGAAGAAGACGGAACCGATGATTTTGAACGACCACTCTGTAATGATACATGCTTTTTACCACAACAAAAAGGCCTAGCGTATATTGTCGGTCTAGTTGACAATGAAGCACATACGTATAATCTTGTACGAATAAAATTAAGATTACTATAGTGATAATTTAATGAAAATTATCAAATATAGCGAAGAGGTTTGCGACGTTACCATAAAACAAATAGGATATTTTTTAATAAAAGTCTAGTTGGATGCCTGTTAAATCAAACGGTCATAGGGACTTTTGTAAACATTGAAAATAAACTTACGTTTGGTGTAGGTGTTTCATGCACCAACACTTTTTTACTGTGTATATTTTTGTTACTATTGTTCGATAGATGTGTGTCTACGCTAGGAGATCTGGAAATTAAAAAAACATTCTAAGTAAATCACTTTTCCCTAATATTAAAAGCGTTTCGGTATTTTAAATTAATGCCGTAAAATAATATATTTTCCAACTCTTGTTTTTAATTACATTTGCGCCATCTGTGGCCGTACATAACAACTTTTTATAAACTATACTAGATAGGGGTTGAAAATTGAAGTAACTGAAGACAAGATTGTATGACAGCGCCATCTATTTCTGTATGCGTATTTACTAAAAAATTCATCGTTTTATATTAATAAAATACTTTTGTAATACCTAAGAAAAACAACGCACCTCATTTTAGAGTTGTATATAACTCGGAGAACATTATCAAATATATTCTTTGTTGCCGGTCCATCTTGCTTCGGAGTTCCTTCTGGCTGTGGTGAAACTGCCCCCACGTCACATCGCGAACCCGTACCAAGAAATTCGACAGTCTTATCTCTCAATTTCTCAGCCAAAGACTGGAGCAACGATATACGGGTTCTTTGTTCGAGTTCAGCGAACTTCTTCGCTTTATAACATGCGTTTTCAGCATTTATTAACTTGGTAAGGAGGAAGTCTTTGAATTCACGCCCTTTTCGAAACACCGATGGTTGCGGGAGAGTCGGCCCGAAAAATGGTACGTCCCCACGAGCTGTGACGGCCACTTTGTACCTGACACATTATATTATTAAATAAGTTCATGATTATCATAAACATATAAGCAAGTAACGAATGCTCCTCCTTCATAGAATTGCTATTAAAATATATTCTGTTTAAGAAAAAAAAAACAATCTTACATTGAATTGTCTTTAAAGACAACATGTAATAAGAATTAGAAGTATTTATTTTACATAAAAATCGTTAAGGCATCGCTAAGGAGTGATTCCTTTCCAACACAAATATCAAGGCAGTACGTCGTTTTAACGTTTCGTTGTCGTTTCAAACTTAACTTCGACAAAAATAAATTAAAGAGATGTTTATACAAACTAGGTACAACGTTTAATAATAAACTAACCTGGTCTCCCCCTCGACTTCCACGGGCGTGACCACGATAAACGCGTGTAGGAAATGTGAAGCGATCATATCAGGTGTGAATGGTGTTGGCTTCTCCTGCAATAGATAATTTACATAATTTTATAGTAATTAGTGATCGCTCGGTGGTGAAAATAATTAATGTTTTTTAACATGCTTATATTATTTTGACTTGATTGTAACGGAATCTCGCAACGCTTCACAATTCAAGAACTTATTTGAAATTTTGTACACATATTTACACCAGCGCATGAAGACAACACAAGCATTTAATAAATTTAATTAAAACACAAAAAATACTCAAAAATACTAGTAAGACCTTAAGATTAATATCGATTCGATATATATCGGTTCGATTTTGGAGGGCATTCCCGTAGTGCAGTCGGATTATAAGAAATTTTCGACAAACCTGGAAAACAATAGCGACAATATCGTTGCCAACATGTCGCTTCCTTTGCAACTGTTGCGCGTCACCCGCAGTGTGGGGCAACAGTGGCGCCACATGGAACATGATTTCGCGATCGTAGAACCGCTCGTAGACCGCCTCTGTGCCTGTATGCCCGTTCATGATATCCAAACCACCCCTATATCCTAGAAAGATAATTTTCATATTTTTAATATGAACCTAACATAGTAAGGAATTACCACTAGATGCAACATTGCAATCTGTTCGCGATTCTCGACGTTCCTTATATGAGCGAAAGAAAAAAACGTATAAAATTTAATTTCCGGCGCAGAACAGTTTTGAGACGGCACACATTTCAAACGAAAAACATTTTCAACTTTTTGTATACACGTATTGAAGTGTTAGGAGTTAGAACACATAACAATTGGTGCATCTTATAAACAACTTACCCTTGTGATCTTTCAGTTTAATCTTCTGTCCCAGCATCTCCAGAAACTCGTCGAATACAGGTGATGTTTCGTTGTTCCCAAATAGATCTTCTTCAGTGGTTTGACCATACTTTTGGTACAACACACCGAACTTAAAAGTATTCACTAGAACGTGTTCATCGTATGCAGCGATCATAGACGATGCATTTAGACACATCACTGCTGAGAAGTTGTCAACATTGACTTGATCGTTCAGCATTTTTGCCATTCTTAACGGCGGAGGCAGTGTGCCCGCATCTGAAATAAACAAAAAATACGTTCAATTATTAATTGGTATATTATATAATTTCTTAGTTTTTATAAATAAACTTTGTATTTTATTTATGTAGTAATTTAAGAAAGAAATAAGGACAAAGTAACAACGATATTTTCAAAATGGCGACATAATAAATTGTTATTAGCTTCAAGAAGTGAAATATTGGAGTTATTTAACACTACATCCATCAAGGGGTGTCAAATGACAATTATCAATTCTTAACTTACCAGTTTTAAATTTTTTACAAAATTATTTTGACTTTAGGTTGATATTAATTTTATCCTAATCCTTTTGAATTTAAATATATGTATGTGGTATATTGTAAAAAACACCTTTTGCTTGAACTAGGTATGCATAGTCTCGGTGGAAATAGTGTTAATGTGATCGCAACTTGTACACTATGATACTGACTTGTAATAGGAATCAGTGCGTGCATAGTTTCTGTGCGTAGCCTCAGCAATATCCTAGTATGGTCCTGACCAGCCATGTGTTCATTCTTCAGGGACATCACTACTGGACCCAGGCTTGCGTCAAACCCGACCAAGTTGATGTGTTCCTGAAAACGTATATATAAAAATCATTGTCATACAAGTGTAATTATCACTTAATCTAAGAATATATTGATATGAAACTTTTATAAATGACCTTTATAAATTGTCCTCGTAAACATGTTTACAACAAAAAACGCCCTTATCATGTACTTAGTTATTTCCCCAGAACTGGCTTTAAATACGCAACTAATTAAAAGTTTACAGGAAAACCACAATCAATATAACCTGAATAATTAATTAATATCTTAATGCATATTCTCTAATCACATTTGCTATTAATTAAATTAATATTTGCAACTCATATTGTATATTTATATTTCAAACTATTTGTTGGTAAACTACACTAACATTATAAAGCTGAAAAGTTTGTTTGTTTATTTAAACGCGCTAGCCTCAGGTCCGATTCGAAAAATTGTTTAAGGCATTTATCGAGAATTAGGCTATATTATAATTTCAAAAAAATTAGGGATCCTTACTAAAAATTCAATAATGTAAAAATCGAATCGAACGCAAGCGAAGCCGCAGGCAGAAGTTAGTATTTTATAAGGAACAAGAGGTTTCAACACATTTTCTAAGAGACTCAATGATGTTTATCTATTCAGATAGCTAGCAGCTAGTTAGATGATGTGATATGACAATGATGAATGTTTAACAATGTTCAACTATCAACTTATTCATTATTTTTATAACAAGCATTCTCAAAATTTATAGACTGAAGCCGAGTCGTCTATGGCTGCACTATATCACAGTCTTTAAAGGGTTATTAGATTAATACCAATAATGATATTTTGATAAAAATAAATGTCTTAGACCCGAAATTAACAAAGTACTTATCGCCAGAATAAAGTTTGCCAAGTCTAAATTTTCTAGACTATTAATATTTGTTAATAGTCTAATAATGTTATTAGAATGTCAAACTGTCTAGGCAAAAGGATTACGCCACATCGTGACTTTGTCCCACTACGTAGCGAATGAATCAGAATTTGCCAAGATGATGTCATTTTGAGACGTTCGTGTGTATTACCTCAAGTCATCCAATAAAAATTGACCTATCACATCATAGTCATAGACAAGAACAATAAACACATTACACCATTCCTTGTTGTTTTATTAACATCCTTAAGAAAAATTACGTGTTGCTAATAATGTAATGAAATCTTGAAAGCCACTTTTAAACTTCCTACTTAATTGAGATATCGCAAGAAATTTTACAAGTAGTTCAGATATGATTGAATTGAACAATTCAAAAACAATACTTTATTTACTTCATGTTTTTCCGTATAGATAATGACGTTGATAATTAAATAAACAAAAGTTTAATTCTTTCAACATTAGCTATTTGCTATTAATAATTCGATTACGGAGATTACCCGGCAAAAATATACAAAGTCAAGACGGATGAAACCGCGAGTCTCTGCTAGTTCAGAATATAAAACGTGAATAGATTTTTTAGAGTCCAATACTTAATATTGAATGTAAAAAGTTATATTACCATAATGTCTGCAAAGACGATAAAACGTAATCTATGCAGTCTTCAGCGTCTAATATTTTATGAAGTTAACGACTTTTTTAAAAGCGGACAAGGTTTATAGCCGCATAATACAATTGTTTCAATACTTAGTGAGGGTCACAGTGATAACTCGTAAAGACAAAGACTTAATTCTCATAGGACGGTCTTGAGAAATTTTTGTCAACATTGCCAAATTTAATCTCTAGACTTTTACGATTGTAAAGAACAAGTGTTAAATATAACGTTAATTTGATAAGAATAATTTCGGAAACCATTTCATTTATTTTTAATATACGTCTATGAGTTTCCTAATAAATAATCTTATCAAATAATTATAGTCAATGCTAACCAATTTTAAATTAGGTATAGAAAAAAACAAATTATATGGGTATGCAATAAAAAAAATTATCGTATAATTTTGTTTCTTCCATATAGTCCAAGCAAATGAGAGGAAAGATAAATTAAATACCTTATACAATTTCTTAAGGCGAATGTCCGAAACGTTTATACCGATTTTAACGTTTTTTGAAACTTTGGCTATTTTCGTCATCATGAATATCGTAATGTCTACATAAAATTTACGCAGATAAAACCGCGCGGCACTACTAGTAAATAAACTGTCGTCATTAGTCGAAATTATCTATATTTAGGCGAACTTGATTTCGTTAAAGTATGGAACTTACATTGCTAAACCCATAACCCTTCCTTCTGTTCTTGTCGGTTATAAATAGATCTCTTATGTACAAATTTAAAACGGATGAACATAAACAGTTAACAATGGATAGATATCCCACCAATACTACTAAGAAGAGACGTGATCGATTTAATAAATCGATTCTGTCTCGATGCTCGGTGCTTCCGTTTGTAATCGCAGTTTTCTGCCAGGAAGTCATTAGTACTTTTCCAATTAAAGAAGGCACGAGCGAATTCATTATTAATACTCTAACAAATAATGAAATTTTCGAAGTATTATTTAATTAAATACACAAGAATTCTTTGTAACAGTCAATTAGATGTTGAAAATACTTAACTTCTTTTATAACTTTCTCCTTAGTATATATTAGCTATGAAGACCCTAAGCAGAAATAGAGAACAATAGAAAAAAACGTTTTCCCTAGAACAGGGATCTATATCAAAAAAAAAACTAAATAATCATACATACGACCTATTTATTAGGAAGTAGTCATAATGATTAATACAATAAAGTAACAATTGTTTGATTATTTAAAAATATTTTAATCGTATTTAATAAAAACATAAATTAATAACTTTTATTCATCTGTATAGATATTAAATATTCGATAATATTACACATTTAAAATGCTAATCGGTTTCGATGTACACAAATCGTTTTATGAATGAAAAACGAAAAAAATATCGCGAATGTTTTACGAGTACTATTACGAAAGGCATTATCATTAACGGTCTCATACAAATTTGAATCTTTCCATTCCATCACACTTTGCGAATCCCTTCATCGCTTGTCCTTTTTCATAGCTGAAGACGTAAATTGAAAGCTGAGGACGGTAATTGTAGGGACGTGAGGTTAATGGTTCCTTTTACAGACTGATAGATCTTGTTATTGAAGATGGCTGTTCAGGATTCTTTGAGATGTAAACATTAATTCATCAATGACAAACTCTTATAATTACTTTTTATATTTCCACGCATTAATTTTTGAAAATCAATAACTGATTACTTTAACAGGTTTAGGTATTTCAAAGTGTGTCTATTTGAGAAACTTGTCACGAATGTTGCTAGTAAGTATTAGTAGTGCATTATGTGTCATTTTGAAAACCTTTATCATTAACCTATTTTTATCAATACTAAAATATTTTTAATTTACGTGTGTATGTGCTAAAATTTGCATTCTCGTCCTATTTCGAGGAAAGATTTGATTATTTTTTGTTTGTTTGGCTGCATTAAATAGGCTCCGAAACAACTTGATCGATTTGAAAAATTATTGCACTGTTGGGAAGCTACACTAACACCGGTGAACATTGGCTATATAATATTTTCAAAAAAATTAGGGATCCTTAATAAACGTCTAATAATGTAACCTAACGTGTAAAAATTGAGATGTACGAGAGCGAAGCAGATGGCAGAATCTAGTTGACATCAGTTAAGTAAAAATCTAGTATTCAGACATATAAATTGTCATTTAGTCGCAGTATAAGAAAATTTCATTCGACTTGGAAAGATTTATTTCATCGAACCGATGGTGAATTGCAATCATTCCCGCGAACCCGACGATTCTCTTCGAACGAATTGTCGTGAAACCAATTTCTCGTTATGAAAAGAGGCATTTGCTTATTGCTCCTACTTTCCTTTTGTCATCTGCGGCATCTGTCTTCCTCACAGATTTAAATTACTTCACGCGTTTCTCGAGAATTTTATACTTTTGCCGATAAATTGGTGAGGTGTAATTTCAAAATTTTCGGCAAAGTAAAGTTTCACAAACTCTAATATTAAGCGCTGGATTGGACATAATTTTAACAATATTCTAAATTTTAACTTTAACAATAACTTATTAAGTTCGCAAAATTAGATAGAGTTCTAGATACGCCCGACGCGTTAATTAAAGCATGTATGCTGCATAACAATAGAAGTTAGTATAGCTTTGTAAACATATCTAGAAAAATCGTATTAATATAATTTAATCGAGATCTTTGATATTTAATTCACACGTCCTTGTATATTCATAAAAATTAATTAATCATTCATTAAGAAAAACCCCAAAACATTTATTAAATACAATACTCAAGACATACGTCCTATAATTAAAATGTCAAAATGTTTAATTAATTCTGTTAGTGTACAACAGAAACACATTTTAACAAATTAATTTGTAATCGTATCTAGAGTCTGTATAACTTTAGCAATTTTGTAAGAACCAGTGTGTAATTAAAGTTAGAGATTGTTGGCGTCATGCAGCGAAGTTCATCACTGTGTTGCCATGTCATAACATTTACATAATGTGTGCTAAATAATTATTATTCCTGTGAACTGTGAGTACTCTTAGCGCATTAATCTTTTGATAGAGCTGATAAGTACCTATAGTTTATAATTGTAGTATTACGCTCGTATATTTAAAATAACTACAAGGTATTATCTTTCATAATCTGCGCACAATTATTTCAATTTGAATATGAAAACATGTTACTCGTTACACAGGGAAAAAATATATTAAGACGTATAAAATTTAAAATTAAGCAACAATTAGTTTAGGAAGGCAAACGAGGATACAATTAGCCTACACTATGCGATTCCTATCGCCCAAGGTCACCTCCAAGATCAGTAGATCTAGAAGACACGTTGAACATATCTGACTTTCCTTACGAATACTAATTTTCAGCAAAATGTTAGTTTCCTGAATCTATGTAGCAATTTAATCGCATCAATTTAGGTTTATTGTAAGCCTCACAGCCGGCATACTGTAATCCATTTAATTTAACCCAATGACGTGTTCAATAAATTAAGGTAAACAGACAAATCCGAATCGTTAACTTCGACGGCCCTATTACAGCGCGCGATCTCCGTAATACGTATTTACGCGTTAACCCTCCGATATCGGCTTAGGTGTCACCGCATCTCATTCATCTAGGCTAACCCTTGTGATGCCATGTCACAGTAACCTATTGAACTCGGCTTTATAAAGTAAAGCGATATTTTACCTTTAGTATGTTCACGTCGTAAGGTGATGTGACAGTTCAATATCCGCTTAAAGAAAAAAGTTTAAAATAGGAAAATGGATAGTGATTTCCGGCGTCAATATAGCGTAGAATATACACATAAGTATGCATTATTTAACTTTATATAGGTTAATAGAACCTTATATACTCTGCCTTTTAAAATACATTTTCTTTCTTTTTCTTCCGGCATTAGAACGGGAACTGTAACTAAACTAAACGCAATGCTTATATTCATATCACTGCAAATTTCAACTTTAACAAAGTTTTACGTGTGAAACAAAATTAAAAATAAAAACGTGCCCTGCAAAGTATAAAACCAGTAAAATAAGTTTTTGTAAATTATAAAACGTTTTAAAATGGTTAGTTATCACAGTTGTTCTCTTGTTTTTTCCGATAGTGCCGTTATTAGCTTCGAAAATTCATAAGTTCAGCACACCTTGTTAAAGTACCAAAATTCTTTCTTATGTTTAAGACGTGCATAATTATGTGGTAATTCGTGCAATAAGATTACGCACGATAAAGCTGAGTATACACGGTGGATATCAAATTGCTGCATAATGCCGTAATCGGCTTGATCTGCCGCTTGGCTCACTGGGCGTGAAGCCAGACTGTTCCGCGTAGCTTGGCAGGAGACTTTTCCCACTGTCGTTAAGAATTTTTCGTATCGAGAACTCAGTTTAACTAACGCACGAGGGCATGGTATTTTAATTCATAAAAATAATGTATAGTGAATGAAATTTTAAATAAATTAAACCTTTGAAATTATCACAAACGTACGACTTGGTTCCGTTTGTGTAAAAAGGAAAAAAAACAATAATCGATTCTAAGGTCTAAAATGTCGAAGTTCGAAAATCAACATACATATAAAAATCAACAAACTAAAAAAATCGCCTTTCCATCAGTTAGTTAAAAAAATTTAATTCTAAATACAAATTTGTTACAGCCATTCCATAGTTTTAGTGGAAAAAGCTCTTACAATGTCGAAAAAAATAGATATTTTTTTTTTGCACAATTCAAGTGGCCTTTTGTCGCAATGTTTTTTTCAAGTATAGTTTTTATTACAAATATCATGACATTGAATTTGACCAACGTGTGAAAATCTATAAGATATCTTCATAGAAACAATTATAAAGCTACACTGATAAAAGGAGAAAAACTAAGCCTATGGGTCGTGGGTATGGGAAAGTTCACACGTGCTAGTAATAGTTTGTAATAGCATGTCAAATGTAGATCTTATTATGCTGTCTGTGATAAACGATCTGTTTTATATAACTGTTTTCGATCATTTTTAATGTTATTATTTTTTAATTACTTGAACTAGAGATATATTTAAAACTCATACAAAAAATGTAAGATTACATGTTTTAAATTTCAAGATGTACATATTCTATACGAGCAGGTACCCCCATATATAAAGTTGCCAGTCACTCTCCACTATATCTGTATGAAAATTCCTCACAATAGTTTTAGCTATTTAGTTGGGTGATCGTAACAAACTTACTATAGCATTAATGATATTAAAGTACTATTGAATTAAAAAAAAGAAAATTATATGAGTCAATTTAGTATCAAAACGTCGACAAAAGATGAAGTAAAAAAATATATCTATCTCGCTCACAATATACTTGTAAATATTAACTAAAGCACGCTACATCTCTTGAATTGTTAGCGCATCGCTATGAAACTGTATTGTTCCAAGTCTCATTAATATATACGCGTCTCAGTCTAACAGTTTCACATTGCAGTACCACTTTACAAAGAGCCGCTTTCACACATGTTTTTTACGATCATTACTAATAAAATTCATTCTTATATCCGTTTCAATATGAAACAACTGAGTATAATTATTTATCTAAGAAATTAGCCATCTTTGTAACCAATACACAATACTTTACAAATAACATGGAGTTTTAAAAATCATCATAAATTTAAAAATTATAAACAATAAAAAATTTAAAAGGAAATGTACCAAGAAATAGACGGTAAAAAAAGGTTCTATTCAATCTTAAAAAGAGGTTTCACTAACCAAAGTTGGCGAAGCGTAGGCTCTGAAAATGACCAAACCTACGAAAACTTTGAGCGATATTCGAAGTTATAAACTTATTTCTGTTACAACGGGATTTAGAAAACAGTTATAAAACTATCCAAGCACAGTACAGAAACTGTTTGGTTCACGGAAAACTTAAGCTTTTTGAGCAAAAGAAAACTTTACATACTTTTAGCAATAAATAAGATTGAGTGTTTTAAAAAAATATAAAAGCTGATTTAAAAATGAACATGACCCTATATTCGGTACTTTTAAGAAAGATAATTTAGAATACTTTTTCTGATTGTTCCTGCTTATTTCCTAAACGACTAATAGATTTCATAGGGACTTGACTGGTAATTTTTCTGGAAGTTTCAAAAATATGATTGTTTTTAGCCAGAATCGAATTTTGTTCCGTCCCTTCATCAATGTGTCATTAGTACTATCACTTGTCTTCGTTTTCGGGAGCAGTCCCCAAAACACCTTGTATAAAAAGGTTTGAATTTAAATAAAGATACATTAAAAAACCTAATTTTCAAAGTTTAATAAAATCTGTTTATGATTTTAAACATAATATTAATCAACGTCATGCTATGCAGTGCTCAATCAATAAATACAAGTGATGAATATTAAAAGTGAAATGAGTCAACAAAGATTTATTTAACAGCTCACGGGACCCGTTTTTCTTGTTATTACTGCGGAAAAGAATTAAATTGATTATATTCCCATGAGGGAAGGTCAAGGCGTAAAAGGACATCGACATTGAAATACAAGCTTTCAACTTTCCACATTTTATGTCAAGGGGAACGTGATCAAGTAGGCTGCAGTTATCGGAAGCTCATGTCAAATAATTAACAAAAATCCCATACACTTTTGTTAACAGACAGCGCGGCGCGTCGAAATGTCAAGAGCTTAATATAATTATTCAAGGCATGTCTGCAGACACTGTTTTTGGCGGACAGTATTAGGTTATAAATGATCTAACTTACTGATCTAATTACTACGTACTTAATAACAAATGATATTATAATAGTTATATAGGTTATTCAAGAATTTTGAAGCGACTCAGCGTCTGAATATATCGAGAGATGTCTCTCGAGGTATGTATATCAGGCTCACTCGACTGAAGTGATACTTTATTTTATTCCAAGCTATCAAGACATCTTCAATTTAATATATCTTCGGGCCTTCTTACCCTCGATAATTGTCAAATATACGAATTATATAAAGAAGTTGGAAAAGGAATCCCGGGATGCCGTTAATCCACAATAAAACTAATATACTACATTCAAGAAAAGGAGGAGGAAGCCGGCACGAAACGTATCAAAAAGCGTCTCTAGCGGCTCCTCCTCAAAATCATTGTCCAGTTACTGATGTTAAATATAAGAAACCACATTGTATAGCTTTTTAGCACCAATAAAAAAAATATATACTATATTCTTACCTTGCCAAGAAAGAACCGCCTGTAGTACTTGGCGGTGTCATCAGTGTCTATGTTGTGTCTTCTCGGAGGTAGACAGGGTGTGGTGGGCTGGGGACGGGGCTCATTGTCCTCCTCCGAAGGGTTCTCGTCCACGCCATCCACCCAGTAACCACCTCCAGGCGGTAAAACTACCGTTGGCGGAGTTCCTGCGAACATATAACACCTATTTTAGAAGTCTTGCAATGACTTAAATATATTTCTGTAAATCGAAACGAATCTCGAATCCACTTGAACACCACAAAAAAAATCATCAGAATCGGTTCAGCTATTTCGGTTTAAACACACGAACAGACGTTTTTATATATTAAAGACGTAAGAACCTACACTTGTAAATAAAAATGTATTTGCATTAAAAATAACAGGTATTTTAATAAACTATAGTACATATGACGAATAAGAAAATTTTAATTTTGTTTGTTTGAATACAAAACGCGGTGTTACGAAAGTCATAATGCAATAGCATATCAAAATTAATAACGTCAACCGCTTTATTGAATAAATATATGGAACAGCTCAATTAATAAAATTAAAATTGAATCTGAATTTAAATATTTTCAAAGCACAAACTTAAGTCGTGGAAGCGTAACGAATGAAATTCACCGATTGTAAATTTAAAACATTAATATTTTAATTAAAACCACGGAAATGTAGAACATTTAAATAATAATAAGGTAGAGAATACGATATTGTAACTCAAATTGAGAGCTTTCAAAATGTACCAAAAACTTTTTTATATACCGAAAAACGAAAATTAAGCATTGGTTTTATAACGAAGGAGCTCTTTTTCTATATAAATTCTATCATTGTATATACGACTATGTGATACTAGAACTGCCTCGTGGTTTAACTTGCATTCATTATGTAAAATAAAATAAAAGTAACTATGTACTTTCCGCTTAATTTGTCCACGTGTTTCAAATGTTAGACCGATAAAAAATGTATAAATTATATTTATATTAGAAGTACTGTACATAGCTCCATATGCTTTTAGAAAAAATATACTTCTCTGAGCTAACAAACAACCACTAAAATTTTATTTATTTGCATAGATACACGAGTATAACTATTAAATCATGGACGCGTATAATAATTACAAATTATCTGTGTAAAAAACTGAGTGTTAAGGAAGTCACGAAGATATTTTGTAAAACGTTGGATTTCGTGATTTATACAGATTTACGTGTTTCGAAGATTGCATCATCGTATGTATTTTAGTTTGGTTACTTAAATTTGATTCGGAAAAATAGTTATGTGTATATAAAAATACGAAATATTGTAAAAATTATAAATTTTTCAATGTTTACACGGATTAAATAATACCTAACAAGAAATTCGTAAGGAATGGTAGCGCATTGGATTAACACGAAGTCATGTTATTTATAAAAAGGCTACATACAATTGTTTCTGTAATCTCAAGTATAAAAAGGGATCTAATCTCACAAGTAAGGTTCTAGTCTAGACCGGGTATTGTGAAGGTTTTGCAAGGCTTATGTTCCTCCGTGACGGGACACCATTGTTCGGATTTTAGACTGTACGTTGCCTTAATAAGTAATGGCTGTTGAAGTTTTCGGCTGCTAGTTGCCAAAAAGTATTAAAAAATGTCTATGATCTGTCGATAGGCATTTTCAATACGAAGTTAATAACTATTTGTAATTTTAAATAATTGAAATAGAACTTAGACAGGTATCTTCTTACGAAAATACTTAGTTGTATTTATATTAAAACAGATATTGGAAGAGTCTATCTATTCAATAATAATATTGCTAGAGTTTTTATTTGTTTGTTTGAACACGTTAATGTCAGGAAACGCTAGTCCTATTTGAAAAACTAATTCAATGTTGGATAGTACATTTATCAAGGAAGAATATAAGCTATATTCTATTTTTTTTAAAAGGATCCTTACTAAAAGTCTGATAATGTAAGCCAAGATTTACATATCGAAATTAACTAGCGAAGCTGATGGCAGCAGCTAGTAATAGTTATAATACTTGGAATAATGGCTGCCTTAGACATGCTTAAATTACGTGTGTTAGATTTATTTTAATATAAGTTACAATATTATCGTTGAATTTCATCAAACTACAAATTATCTGCGGTCAGTAGCTAGGTGCAAACTAATACCTAAATAAGTCTAAACATTCACAAGGTTTCAAAGCCCCTCAAAGCTCACGATGAATCATAAACCTGTGCGTTACACATCACTGGCCAAGCGTTGTAATGAGGGTTAAAAGACAAGTTGAAAGTTAAAAATAAATAAATTATACACCTGGTAACAAATGTTATAAAAACATTATTTCTACGTTGCATGAACAGCATTAGTAATGTCTGGAAATATTAATAAATATATTTATATACCGAAAGCTGAACTCGGTACTAAAAAAATCTACACGGTAAGTGATTTAGTAACGCAATAACAGAGATCTAATAAAGCAGTCGCGACCCCAAGTCAGACCTCACGGGTCTTATCGTATTTGGGAATAAACAACAACAGTTTGGGTGAGAATAAATCGAACCTTCCATAAACGTAATTTAGCGCCAAATATACCTGTACTAAAAAAGACTGCATCAATGTTAATTTTTTTAGTACGCACAGTTTTATTCTCAATAGTTTTATAGTTATACAAATTCTGAATTATGCCTTACATTTCTATATATTAAATACTGTAATTGTATTTGTATGTTCAACTAGACAGGTAATTTCAGCGCTAGGAAGAAAAGTAAACTAATCAAGACATTAATTCACAGACGGAGTCTAGCTTGGCCTTATTTACAAGTTTGCTTCAGTTTATCCATAAAAGTCTTCCGCAAACACGCTTCTTTAAAAGAGAATTGCGTCCATTTTATATTGCAAAAAGAAGGCGAATAATTCTTTGAAACTACAAAGAAGTTTCCAAATCTCCGTTGTTGCACCGGATTTTCGAAACCGTAAATATAAATTATTGTAAAAACCCGAATCCTTCAAATCGCGGATGACAAAATTCGCGAAACTATAAAAAAACCGGTTAGAGAGGGAAATTAAAAAAGTAATATAATGTGTTCGTTGGCACTCTGAAACCGGTTTACCGTACCGATTTTCTAGTTGACAACTCAGTTGGAACTCGACAAGTTATAACAATCGTATCGTGTGAAACTCTAAAAGTCATGATTTCCCAAGACATCTCTATTCTCCATCTCCCAGCACCTAATTTAATTAATGTTTTAATCAACTAACTAGCGACAGCGGTTTTTCTTCAAATAATTTGCGTCCTTTGCATAAAGAGTTTACTTGAATATAAATAGGAACTCTGCTTGGGATAAATTAGATCTTCTGAATGGATTAAGATAAAACAGCTTTAGAAATGTTTCATTTTTAAAGCTTGTTAAGCACGAGCTTGTTAACTGAGGGAATATTTTTACCTACAGATACCAAATTCTGTCGTAGCAAAACTTACCATCTTATTGTACAATGAACCTATATACTTTTAGGTATGTTTCCAAATTAAGCTAAACAAAGTCTGAAAACTTTTTTTTTTGAATAACCATTATCTTATGTAGTGGTAATACGATCTTTGAAAAAGCCTACATCATATCTATCATTAAATAATAATCCTAGTTTTTTGATATTTATGAGACTAGACTGTGAAGAAAAAAAAATTATAATTTATATGTTAAAACATTAAGGGGTGAAATAGAAGAAATTTTTGTATAGACCTGTTACAGAATAAATTATAATTTGAAGTAACTTCGATTTAATATATATATGTAATAATAAAAATAAAAACTTCATGAAACAAATTAGCGAATACAATTCTTTTGAGCAAATAAATTCGCGGTGACTGGTTAGTATAAAACAATTCAATCGGAAGGAAATCAAATGTCATTTAATTGGTCCTTGTTTTAAGCCAGAAAGAGTTCCAATTTATTTAATTACCATTAATAGCAATAAGGCCTACAATTTGTTTTGTCTGCCCTTGTCGTAATGACTTAAATCACTTTAAAGCTTACTCCGGTAACAAGAACACGAGGCAGAAAATTTACTCTTTAATTATGGGTCGTAGAACCCTTCAGTGAAATTCTATTTTCACAAATAACATTGTCGTATTTCCACTCTTTGCATTAAAATCGATAACCATTTGTTTGAAAGGATCACAATATTTGTCGAACGCGAAGCACGAATTCTGTTTCTGAATAAATCTTGTATATACGTAAAGAATTTAAAAATAAACGTTGTTTCTTCTTTTTTAAATTAAAAAAAAAAATCCGTTGTAGGACGCTAATTTTTTTGTAAGTTAACACGCTTAATATAGCTTAGGCGTGTTAACTTACATTAAAAGTATTGCCATTTAAATTATAA